>UWZB01000255.1:6692-16752 GCA_900536885.1 Peniophora sp. CBMAI 1063 | reverse complement strand
GATCGGTGGACTCGCTCCTTCCCCAACGATACGACCATTGATGTCCGTTACGCGAAAGCGGACGATGAACCCGCGGCGCTCGCGGTGGTGCCGGAAATAACATGTAATGCGCAGGGGCAAGACGGCCGAGCCCGTCGCGAAGTCGAGAACCTCGGCGTAGTTAAACTGCACGATCCCGAAGGGAGAGTTTGCCGCGTCGGGTGCAGAAGTCTCTGCCGGCTGAGGACGAACGCGTTGGGCAATCTTCCGGGCAACGCGCTTAGACTAATCAGAGGCGTGTCAATATTGAGTTCAACTGATTGGACACGCCGGCAATCCCGCACGTACGTCGCGATTCTGGCACGACGAGCAGCAAACGACACGAGCATGGGGAGCGCTCGCGCAAGTGACGTCGCATGAGAGCTGGAGGATGTCCTCGGGCTGGGGGTCTACACCGACCCCAAAGAATCACAAGTCAGCGATTAGAGACAAGGTTTGGGCGCCACAGCAACAATAGAATAAACAACTCACCGATCTTGCCTTCTTTGCGTGTGCGTTTCTTGGTCGCGGTCCCACTGGGGAGACGCAGCCATTTCCACGAGCCGACGCGGGCGAACGGCGCGGTCGGTTGTGCGAGGTCGAGGGTGACGCGGATCTGCGTTTCGACGCGCGACTTTGCGCCCGAGTCGGGCAAGTTGGGCGTAAGAAGTTGCAATCTAAATGACATTTGATTTAGAGAGCCACCAGCTCTAGCCGCGTCTCGTCGATGTTATATTGACCTAGCAGGTACATCGTCAGCACGCATCTAAAGAGACTAACAGACGCTGTTCCGACTGGGACCGAGACACGCACAGTTCACATTACGCCAGTTCGTCAAAGCGGCGCAGCTCATTCCTGGCGCTCGTCGTCCTTTCACGGCTTCTCGTCCTATTTCACTGTCACCTTCGCCATTGAACCCCGAATATTCACTGCATGCCATATCGTGACTGCAAAATCCCGACCGAATGACGCATGACGGCTTCACCCCGCGCTTCGAACACGCTATGATACCCTTAGAGTAGGACTCGAGAGGACAGCTCTTCTAGCTCTTTCGGGAGCTGGCAGTTTTTCGTACATGGGAAGACTGAATGCTGTCCGCCACTAAAGTCGAGTCTTCACCGAAGGATATGTTACCGACGTGGTAGCAGCTGTGTCAAGGTATATAGAGACGAATAAGCACAGAGGGTCCATGGAGGAGATATGGAGCTGGGCCAGACAGACGTCGTGGTCATTGTCCGCGGACCGTGGTGGTGGGTGTCAAGCGTCAGGTAACTGCAGACGTGCGCGCTCAGCGCTTCAACCGCGCGTACGCGTGTGCGATTTGCGCCTCATCTTCTACCACCACCCCGTGTCGGCAATACATATCATCTTTCAACGTTTGAATAATACACGACGCACGTATCCCGTGATGGTAAGGAGCTGGGCTCAGCAATCGCTGCGGATGCTGAGCGCACGCGCTGGACGTTCGGCCTTACTTCGGCAACAAGACGTCGACGTGCACACGTGCGGTTGAAGCTTGAAGTTCCAACCTGACTACGACCAACCTCACTCTGGCCCTTTCGCTATGCCTCCAACTACACGCGCTTCCTCCCGTGCACCAACCACTCCCGAAATTGCCGTCAGTAAAACATCATTCGCCAGCCCCGGCAGGAGAAAACCCCACTGTCAAACGTGCAAGAAACCTCGCAAAGGCCATCCGAGGCAGGGTTGCCCGGAACGACCGACCGCGGACGTTACAACACCGGACTTCAGTCTTGCAGATGCTCTCAACTCTCTGCACCTCGACTCCGAGGCGGAGCACATGGTCGCTTCGGCCGCACATCCTTCCCCGTCCACGTCAGTAGGCAAGAACCCCTTCCTGAAGGCGGAATCCCGACGAAGACAAGAGCATGCAATGGCTGTAGCTGCTCTCGACCCTCCAAGTTCTGCCATGGCCGAACAATCCAATTCCCCGCCTAGTCAGCGTGCTGAACTTGTGGTCCTCAAGCGCCACGAGGAGACCTCGAAATCGCCCACAAAGCCGACGGATTCCGCGCATCGCCCTATCGCCCTTTCGTCGCGTACTCCCGTGCGCTCCGCTAGTATCAATGCACGCGAGGACTTTCTAGACGATCTCAGTCATGTTACCAGGCGTGTGCCAGTATCGGTATACGTTGTGCCTGCTGGCCATGCCGCGCAGTTGCAACCATTCGCGAACAAGATCGGTTTCTATACGGCGACAGTCATGCCGGAGGACGATTCGCGGAGAGATGAGGCATTGTTAGTCATTGGTACAGAGAACGCGGCGGTTGAAGACGTGTGCGGGAGACTAGCATCGGAGGCTACCGCTG
This sequence comes from Peniophora sp. CBMAI 1063, assembly GCA_900536885.1. Lineage (NCBI taxonomy): Eukaryota > Fungi > Basidiomycota > Agaricomycetes > Russulales > Peniophoraceae > Peniophora > Peniophora sp. CBMAI 1063. The sequence continues at coordinate 14,404 of UWZB01000255.1, read as the reverse complement.
CCACTAGTCACGGTGGAAGCTATCGTCTCGCGCAGGTTGCTGGAGGCGCAGTGGTTGGAGCGGCGGCCCTATTTGCGGGATTAAGTTTGTAATCTTGTAGAGATGCTGATAATATTGTGAGTGTTGAGATGTATTCTGCCATGGTCAGTTCGACGCATTCGATTGTCTGAGGAAGCTTCGTGTTGGGCTAGATGATTATCACGTACGTGGGAGATTCGACATCGTACGCTCTGTGCAGGGCGTCATAGTATCCAGCGACCTCGCCAACCCGAGCAGCACGGGGACCAAGTTCGCTGAGGGTTCTGAACGGACGGAGATCTCGCGCTCGGCTACAGCCACCCGTGCCGGGTGCGTCGTTCTGATACTACGACTATAACAAAACTACTGACATCTTCGCGTGGTTCATAGACGTTCAGAGTGCAGCCATGCACATGGTCATGGTCTCGAAGACCGCACTTCAATTCGCCTTCCATACTCGCGGAATTCTGGCGTTTACGTCGACTTCTTCGTACGTGGTCTCAGCAGCCTTCGTATCGTAATGAATGGCCGCTCCGTCCTCGCGTCCGAATCCGACGCCCTCATTGTTACCCCTACGCTTCGCGTCGCCCGTCGTGAAGTTCGAGGTTGCTCGAAACCAGTGAATTAGATACGAATGCGATATGTACATAAGAAACAATGAGACAATGGGTGAAGGGGAAGCATAACGGCGGGCCAGTGGGCTTGAAGTTGCGAGAACGCGAGCAGACACGAGGACGGAGATCGCCGCCTTGCTTCGGAGTTTGCCGTCGGAGCGAAAGCTGCCGGAGGGAACAAACGTCAATAAACCCAAATGGGAATAAGCACATGTGAAGGCGCAGCGGCCTTCCAGTCCTCGTGGTTGCCCCGCGGTACACACGGGGTACCGATCGTCAGCGCTTCAGCCTTCGCCGGCCTTCGTTAGCCTTCGTTATCCCTCGTCGGCCTTCGCTTTAACCCTCGTTAGCCTTCGTTACCGTGCTCTCGGTACTTCCGGTCCAAATCCGAGGGATCCGAGATGAGCCCGTTCACAGATTGCCGATCTCAAGACGCCGGCCAAAGAACGCCGAGACAAACGCGGCTCAATAGCGCCTTCGATCAGGCTTCTATCGACTAATCGATGCCCGCGGGGCATGCCTGTTCCCCACCCGCCTCTCTCCTTCCTCTCAACCACCATCACTCTCAACCACCACCTATACCCGCCGCCCCGCGTCTCAACGCCGGGTCCCCATCATAATCGCTAGTGCGCTCAAGGCATCGGTCCGTCGTTGCCGAGGTTGTGCCTTATCCTTTCGCTGACGCGCACGCAGCCATGCTCTCGCACAACACCAATCCTCGCGCCTTAACCAGTAAAGATACCCGGCGCTTTGCGTCTGCGAGTACGTCGTGTATCGTGTAAGGCTGTGATTGCGCTCAGTCTACCAAGGACGCACCAAGGCCGGTGCCGTCACCGAAGGCGTGAGGGCGCTCATGCATGCCCCTCCGGTGCAAGCCGCCGATGCAGAGGCTCACGGTCCCCATGGGGATCAAGAGGCGTTCCCCCTCGAGAATATGGGGGCAGATGCCGCTGTCGAGGCCGGCATCAACGTGCAGGGTGCGCCCGCGGACAATGGCGGTGCACGCGTCTCTCTCGTGGGGAGGGTCGCAGGTTTCTTCGGATGGTTTGTAAGAGTCGTGGGCGGTGATGCTTGAGAGTTTTGAACAGACATGAGTTATCAAAGTGTACTGTGTGGCACATCAGGCTTCTTGGGTTGCTAAAGATCTTGCTTCATTTGATCTTTCTTAGGCTCATACAACCCCCCTCACCTCTGTCCACTCTAGCCCTGATCACATCATAGTACCACTTTCTCACTTTGAACAGCACCATTCACATTCCTCCCAATCCTCCCAACAACAATTCTTCACTCATCTCTTGTCACTCTTTACTTAATTCCCTTCATTTTGAACACCAGTGCTTAGACCATGATGTAGTGCTGTCTGTCCTGTGATGGCCTCTTCATGAACTCCCTTCCTATCTTAGATGGCTATCTTGTACAGACAACATGTACATAATCTCGTAGTTATTCTTATAATATATTTATTTGGGCCGGCAGTATCTCTCGATCTTAGCAAACCCCGTTGAATACGAATGCAGTTGTATCGTGACCCAGCGACAAGGTTGGGTGATGCTCCGGTCTGTGCTCATCCTACGTCTGGCTCACTTCAGAGAGGGATCCGGTACCCGAGAAGCTCTATCGTCCTTTTCAGTACTATTTAGTACTAACGTAGCTGCGTCTGAAGTGATGGGATCCCTTGTCCCACGCGACCGACCAGCATGCTAGACCGGCTTGTGTAGGGCCCAACATGTAGCGAGAGTTGGGACACGAGGCTGTTTGAAGTATTGCGCCTACCTCAATGTATGCGATCATCTCTGGCGACGGAAAAATGTCTATACACGCATGTAAACCAGTAGGATGCGCAGAACGGGAAGACACGGGGCCTGTGTAAGTTGTAGACAGAAGACCACCCCAGAGTCCATCGCGGTCGCGCATCTCGCGAAGTTCTCCCGCCCATAGCGACATAGGTTGATGGGTTCGTAGAATGGGTTCAGCATAGTCAGCCTCTTTCCCGCACCGCCCATCTCACATAGTCGAAGCCGCTCACGGATGAGCACCATCAATACCCTTGATGAGTCTGAAATGGAAGCGTGAGATGGCGATACCCGCCAATGCTGCGCCTGATTGTGAGACCGGGAATGAGCAAGTTATCGAGTTGGCTAGACACCGGAAGCGATGTACGGGAGCAGAAGGGTGTAGATTGGTGAGAGATGTGAGCAAGATGGAAAATGGGAGGCAAGGGACGAATGAGCTATACGGCGAGCCCGCGCGGCTTACGGTCAACACGCGACGAGGTCGACTTCGTGACAGCCTGCTTCAATCCGGAAGACGGCGGCTGAATTGAGGGCGATAAGCATAGTAACACGGTCATCTCCGTCGAGACATCTCAATTCTTGACACATCGCGGCACAGCATTGTGCGTCGCGGGCGCTCAGAGCGCGACAGCAGTAGTGATGCCCATGATGCGCCTAGACGAGGGCAAGAGTAATCATTTCTACACATGGTCCTTCTCTTTGTAGGAGCCGAGTTGGCACCAGCTCGCATCCTTCTCTGAACGCAAGTCCTTCGACTATTTCCGGCGCCCTGTTGGCCATGTCGACTTGTCCTTAACCGGACGCACATCGTGTGGAGGGGGAAAGTAAATTACTCGACATCGTGTACAGATCGCGGCTGCACCATGAGCAGTATAGAACGAAAGCTGGGTCAATCCGGACAAATGCGTTGGGCGTTGGGCGTGCGCGGATGAGAGCATCGAGGGGAGTGATACGACAGGAGCGCCCAGGAGCTATCAGTCACAGCGGCTGCTCGAAGTATTCGCACTCGATTGCACTTCGCGAAGGAGGTGCAGATTCTGACGCCCGACATCTTTTCGTACAAACCCGCGTGTTGTGCTGGCGGTGTGATCGGAGTCGCTTCTGAGTCGTGTCAAGAGTCAAGTCCACGGTGATTGCCGGACGCGCGTGCCGTCTGTCGCCGGCTTGCAGAACGAACCAACAACGGCCATCTCAGACCTTCGGCTCGCGTCCATACATTGCAGCTTTGACATTGGCTCCCACTTTCTACTCATCTCCTACGCAAGGTCTTACCGGAAAGCGCTGAAATGACAATACTACTCCCGCCTTCGTGGCAATACTTGTCTGCTCTCGAAGGGTCAGTCGCTCATACGCTTGGCGTCCCGCCTGTACTCTGGCCGAGACGCCTGGCGTAGTCAAGCTGGGTGACTGCAGCATCTGTATGGTTATGTCAGAAAGTAAGCTTAATAGTCCTGCTCTTGCATATTACGTTCATTGACACATTCTAGCCTACGCCGCAAGGCGTTGAGCTTATTCATATACTGGAAGGAAGGGGCACTCACCAACATATCTCTGAAGCCTTCATACGCAACGAGGAGGTAAATCCTCTGCAGATATCAAATCGAACGAGCGTTGCTAATATTGTCTAGATGGTGAGCGGAGCCCGCGCACACCTCGTATGCGTCAACCTCCTGTTGGACGCGGTCAAGAGAACTAAGATGCTTCGCGACTTCATCATCGGTCCTCGTCGGGACCGGTGCATCGCGTCCCGCTGGGCCATGCGTTGGCAGTCCGTGGCACGACTTGAACGAGACGAGTAAGGACGAAACCCTCAAAACGTTGCTGCTTTTCGCCAACGCCAATGCGCACCCGTGATACACGTAATGTTCTCCCTGTACGCTGTACAATCTTTCGATGCTAATGTTATAACCAGCATCCACCAGCGCAGAGGAGACAGTTTCAAAAGCTTGCGCTCATCGGGGGACGCGCGGCGGGCCTGTACAGCGCTGCGCTGCCTTCATCAGTCAGGTGTCCGCGAGCGCGACACATCTGAGCGGTTCTGGTACGCAATGCATGTTGGCTGTGAAACCAAGCCCTAATACTATTTTCGCAAGTCGCGCATCGCGAGCTCGCGGGTACCGGTGCGACGCGTGGCGACCGTTCGCGAATACAAGTTGGACGACTCGTTCATGTTCAACTCCACGACCAAAAGCTGGCTGTTTTGTAGTGCCAACACCATGTCTGCGCCGGCGAGCTCGTCGCTCTCAGACTCCGGAAATAGACTATTTCGCAGTACAGAAGATCGGTACTGCCGCCGAGGTATACCACTTGGCCGCTAAATCAGTGGATCTCCGCTAACTGACGCTGTCACAACGCGCTGAGCAGGTTTTAGGAGTGGGTTCAGGAGTTCTTGGGCAAAATTGACGGCGAACGGCTCTGCAAGACTTGGTGCTATTGACAAGGCGATGGGAGGAAGGAAGACTTCTTCGAGATCCAGAGCGGCTGTGCTGGTGTGATGCCGCCCCACGACTGTATGTATCTCTAGCCATGTTGGGACAGCTTCCTACTGACGTCAATATGTAGATTCTTTGGACGAAGGTCAACGCTGAGCAGCGCAACCCTGCCGTTTTGAATCGCGAAGGGTCCACGCGCCTCCTCGACAAACTCGAAAGCGGACTCTAGGCGCACAACAACGAGGACTTCGGGCTCCGCTATGCAACGTCGCACGTTTGCTTACGCAATCGTCACTCACTCTTGTGGCATTGAACCCGAGTATGGCAGGACGAGGAGCTCCTCCATTAGCTCTATGGCACTCCTGCTCTCGATTTCGAGAGTGTTCGCGCATCTGCCGCTATACTTACTCGATGACGGCGACAGGATTGACGTCTTGACGAGAAGTTCGGGCTTGTGCATTCTAGACTGTCCAGGTCTTATAGCGCTGAGTTACAATTCGACCTCTTCGAGCAGTGATGTTACCCGGGAGGTGTGCGCCCTATGAAACTCTTCGTCGCTCATCCTTTGACGGAGTCTTACAGGTTGATCGATACCTCAAATGGGAGGAGTACATGATAAATGTTGTCGCTCTCGCGAGATCCAATCAACAGTCCTATCAGTGCTTGGTACGTCTCCTGAATTGCTCATCATCGGCTCATTCTGATGTCCCGCACACAGCGTGTTCGTATCGTCGTCAATTCAAGGGATACGAGCAGCTCCAGGCGTTTGTCTGGGAGAGCTCGTTTCGGGTGAGTTCTAGACTATGCATGGCGCCGTTACACAAGCCACTCATGTCTATGCGAGTATAGAATTCTGTCTATTGGTATGGATCTCCTGGACAACTTCAACAACTTCAACCCCATGCACAAACACATCCCGAACCACACCGTGTTTTCGATGCCGCCGAGGTCGCCTTGCCTCGACGTCGCTAGTCTTCGTACGTCTCGTTCGCTTGAGTGATTGGGCAGATGTTCATATATGTCAGCAGCTCTGACTCTAACCTGCTCAGTGTCGCTCAAGGGGGATCGGTCCTCGGCGAGTTCCAAACGCGGTCGGCCGGCTTTTAAAATCCGGGCGACATTTAAATGCCGGTGCCAATAAAATCCGCGTGCCTTGCAAGCTCGTGGGCTCCGACCCTTCACCTAGGTACCGTGTATGTCTTGATATTCGGAAGTGTCGTAGACCGGTATACTAGTTGTAGATGTAGAGTACGCGTATGCCTGTCAGGCGCTGCTAGCAGGCCTGGTCGTACGACCAGGCCATAATTAAGAATTTCCGGCATTTAAATGTGACCGCAGCCGTGACAAGGCACATTAAAAAGCGTTGGTGCCCACGGCTGGAATGCCAGCATCTAACCACTGTAGGTACAGCTATGGGAAGCTGGATTCATAGTCTCACATATGCTATGTAGCTACTGTATGTACCGCACAGCCTCAGCTACCACGGGTACAGTACAGTGTCTTCATCCACTCCTCCTGCCTTCCCCCCATCCAAATTTGCTCCACCCTGCGGTCCCTCTGCTAGATACTGCCAATCAAAGTACTGTAGGGCATATCCGGTACTATACACAACACATTCCGCCATCCAGCCTAGCCATGCAACCTCTGGTACTGATATGATGGGTCATATATAATTTATTCGCGTTTTTTTGGCAATTTATTTACATTTTATTTACAACACATACTATACATCAATGGAATCGTCTCAATTAGGCGAGAAGAATGATGTAATTTATATGGTAGGGGGTGGGGGAGGTGGGGAGAGACAGGGGAAGGAGTGGAAGGCATGGGATGTGAGTTAAGACCTAAGCACTCGCGAGTTGAGGCTTGCCCGAGCCTTGCCCGAAGGCTCACCTCCCTCCACTCTGTGCCCTATACCTCCCCACCTCCCCCACCTCTCACCACATAAACTATATAGTTTTCCTCGCCTCATTGAGGCAATTCTCCTGATGTATAGTATGTACAGTAATTAAAATGTAAATAAAACGCCGAAAAATGGCAAATAAAATGTATCTGCCCTACTGTACCAGTACCAGAGGTAGGATAGGTAGGGTGGGTAGCCAGGAAGATGTACCATGGGCTAGCACATGTGTTCAAGTATGTGCTATTGCTATCTGTGCCAGAGGGAGGCTGAGGTGTAGCAATATTTGGGGGAGAAAGGCAGGGGAAGTGGGTGCTAGCACTGTACTGTAACTGTTGTAGCTAGAGTCTTGTGGTACATACAGTAGCTACATACTATGTATGAGACCCCAAATCCAGCTGCGCATAGCTGTAGCTATAGCGGTTAAATGATGGCATTCTGTGCACAGTGGGGAACCAGAAATCAGAAAAGCGTGACGCTTACCGTGGGAACGTACACTACGGCTAGCGCACGTACCGGAGTCTAATGCTTTAGCATACAGGTACTCCCAGTTTGAAAATTAGGGAAATCCGTCCAGTGGTTACTGAGTACTGGGTACCTGCTCCTGGTCCCTGAGCTCCCACCAGTAATTAGCCAATTGCGGAGCGAGTTTTACACGGATAAGTAAGGTAGGTACTGATCTGAAAAGCTGACTCTCTACGCTATCGACTCACCGTGGCGATTAGCCATACCTGTACTGGATCAGCTAGTACTGCTGATGAGCTGGCAATCAAAAAAAGCGTGAATTTATTATTAGCCCTGTAGGGGCTGCTACAGTATATACAGGGCATAGGTAGATACATATAGGGTAGGAGTACACTATACAGTACCTACTGGGGAGCCAGGGGCAGGGGGTACAGTAGGGGGGGCAGCCAGGCCAGCCAGCAGGCTGATTGATGGGCAGGGGCAGGAAATT
>UWZB01000254.1:0-31857 GCA_900536885.1 Peniophora sp. CBMAI 1063 | reverse complement strand
CGCGGCGCCTGTCATGTCTCATCAAAACCTGTCAGACCCCTCGACGAACCCGATTCATAGGCGCGGATTTTCTGTCACCCTCTTGCCTCCGAAGAGGATTGAATGCTTCATTGGGCCGGTGAGCGCCTACAGAAAAGCCTATCTCGCACGGCTTACTCAACCCTTTCAATGCCGTTCACTTCCATTGACGACCCTTGTTCTGCATTGATGCTGAGATGCGCACTGATCTATTGGCGCTTTCACCAGCTTTCTTCCGACGTCAAGCATTCGTAAACTGGGGTTTGCAGCGCAAGCTCCGTCCAAGAACGCGTATCACGGGTAGCACCGCTCCTTGTGCGAAGCGAGAGCCGCGAGTATCCCACTGCTCGATTTGGTCGCGAAAGAAGCAGTTTACCATGCAGAGTGGACGTCATCAAGGCTGTCGATTACTACGCACCCGCTTCGCGGAGGCGTGCACCGTCAATTTTGAACTTCCCGCACCTGATCTGAGAACGCCGGGCCACCCCAGAGAACGCGACTGTCGATTACGGAGGCCGTACAGGGCGCCGAGTGCTGGCTGGCCGTCCTACAGGTAGCCCAAACCCGGTGTGGCTTCCGAACTCCCACAGTCTCTCAGAGTTCACAGGCTGATCTCTTCCAAAAAGTAACCAGTCACAACGCGTCCGGCGTAGAGAAGCCTACACACGCGGTATCCGGACATGCACCAGATAGGAACACAGTGAACGCGTCCACCGTTTATGGTGAGTACGCCGCCCCAAGATGTATGCCCAGGGCGCTTGTTGTCTGCGGTTGGTTTTCTCGTTGATTCATTCGTGTGTGGCGGATGACCCCCGGAGCTAGATGGCGTTGCACGTATATAAGCTACGAGTGCACTCCGAGACATGCCAGTTCAACCACCCGAGCTATCCTACCCCGCATCAGACACTTCAACCAATTTCATCGGATCGGATCTTATACGAATGGCCCCTACTACCGAGTCTGAGGTCGACGTCCTCGTCATCGGTGCTGGTCCCGCTGGCGTCATGTGCGCAAACGGACTTGCGCGCGCCGGTGTGAACGTCCGCATCATCGACAAGAGGTTCGTCTGCTTCATTCCACGCGTCAAGCGCGCTTTTTGAAACTTCGCATCAGACCAGTCAAGGTCGCGGCAGGCCAAGCCGATGGCATTCAACCACGCACCCTCGAGGTTCTACAGGTAAGCTGCGGAGCGCCACAGCTCGAGTGTCGGTTGCTCATTGGACATGCAGAGCTACGGACTTGCGCGACCACTCCTCGACCAGTCCGCGCAGATGATTATGGCTGTGAGTGTTATCGGGGGCGCATACATGCAGGAATATACTGATGCGCCGTCTGCAATAGGCATTCTACCAACCCTCCGCGCATGGCGGCATCGAGGTGTGTAGTCCGCCGCCGTATAGACTCGCGAATACAGTCGTTGATCCGCCGATCCCAGCGTATTGGCCGTGTACCCGACGTCACCGCACCAACAGCGCGCTTCCCATACGAGGTGATTCGGCATTAACCGAACCGTCCAAGCTTCTCCCGCTGATCAGTGCGTGTGGCGCAGGCAACCCTACACCAAGGCGCGATAGAGAACCTGTTCTTGGACTCTATGCGCAAGGAGGGCCTGGAAGTCGAGCGGCCGATCATCCCGGTGTCCTTGGAAGTATCCGACGACGAGAAGGAATTGAACGATCCCACCGCATACCCAGTCAAGGTATGCAACTGCCGGACCACGATCCTTCTCCCGCTCTTCACTAAGACCCGTATCAGGTTACTCTGCAACACCTTGATGCCGACAGCGATCAACTTGAGGAGAAGACCGAGGTCGTGCGCGCAAAGTTCGTGGTCGGATGCGACGGTGCACACTCCTGGGTCCGCAAAAGCTGCGGTTTCACGATGGACGGCGAGCAGACGGACTACATCTGGGGTGTCGTGGACATGTACCCCGACGAATCGACGGACTTCCCGGATACCCGCTGCAAGACTGCGATCCACTCGCACAATGGCTCCTGCATGATCATCCCTCGTGAGGGCGACAAGATTCGTCTATACATTCAACTCACGGATACGGACGCTGTGGATCCCGTCTCTGGAAGGGTCGACACGAAGCGCTACGGGCCTGCTCGTCTCATGGAGGTTGCAAAGAAGTCCTTCCACCCGTACACGATCAACACCGACATCGACACTATTGACTGGTGGACCATCTACCAGAGTACGTTGCACTCACAGGTAGGTGATCGCCTGGGTGTCTGATGAACTTCCTAGTTGGCCAGCGAGTCGCATCAGACTTCTCTAAGAACGAGCGCGTCTTTATCGCAGGCGATGCATGCCACACTCACTCGCCAAAGGCCGGTCAAGGCATGAACGCGAGCATGAATGATACCCACAACCTTAGTACGTATGGAGGTTGACTAGCGTGGCCCGTCTGCTGACGCCGCTCCAGTCTGGAAGCTCGCACATGTGCTTCGGGGAGATGCAGATTTATCGCTGCTCAAGACCGTACGTTGGCCTAGCCGTGTACCGTTAAGCCAGACCCTAACACATCCATCGTATAGTATGAGTTCGAGCGACGGAAGTACGCCCAGGATCTCATCGCCTTCGACAAGAAGTTCTCCGCCATGTTCTCTGGCAAGTTCGACAATGACCGTCCTGGCGGTCTCTCGCATGAACAGTTCCTCGCGTACGTCCTCTCTTCGATCCCACATACTCGAGCTAGGAGCTGACTCTCCGATAGCGCCTTCCAGGGCTACGGCGCTTTCACATCCGGCATCGGCATCCACTACGCTTCCTCCGCAATCACCGTGCCTGAGCAACAAGACGCCGCCAAGGGTCTCATCGTCGGCCAGCGCCTGCTTCCTCAGCGCATCATTCGCGCGGCCGATGCGCAGAGCTTCGAGATCCAGGACCTCTGCCCCGCCGATACGCGCTTCAAGGTCATGATGTTCGTCGGCCATACGTCATCCGACGCCGATGTCCGTCGCATCGAGGCCTTCCTGGACCAGTTCGAGCACCCTGATTCGTTCTTCTCTCGCTCCGAGGTGCACAAGAAGGGCATGCTCGACTTGCTCACGATCTGCAAGGGGACGAAGGATACGTTCAATTGGAACCGTATGCCTTATGTCCTGCGCCGCCACTGGACCCAGGTGTTGTTGGACGACACCGACGTGCAGGGTAACGGCGGTAAGATGTATGAGTCCTATGGTATCTCCGACGAGGGCGCTCTGGTCATCATCCGGCCCGACGGCTATGTCGGCACCGTCGCGGCGCTCACGGACGTCGAGAAGGTCAACTCGTACTTCCGCGAGTTCGGCACGTTCATGAAGAACTAGAAGAGGCGCATGGGTTTCCGACTGCACAATGGACTCAAATGCATACCTACTCTGGATCTTGTTCTCGCATCTTTCCTTGCTTTGTTTATGTTGATCCTGTCAGCTCTGCTCTCACAACAAACCATGTACTATATAATGCTTCAATACCATCTCGTCCGACTTGCATTCACGCAATCTGAAGCTGGATCCGAATAAAATAATGATAATCCGTACAATCTAATCAACACATTTTGGCGCCGCCCATCTTCCCGTCAACTGGTTCGCGCGCAACACGAGCAGATCCCTGAGCATCTGCAAGCTATCCATGAAGACGTTCAACTTGCTTCCTGGTACTTCGTGCCACTCGATGGGGACCTCATCTACTGGTATGGCCGCCTGCTTTGCGAGCAGTAGAAGCTCGACGTCGAATATCCAGGTTGCGAGGTGCTGGGCCGGGAAGATGGCACGGGCAGCTCGGCGCGAGAAGAGCTTGAAGCCGCACTGCGTGTCGCGAATATGGCCTACGCCGACAATGCGTAGAATGGTGTGAAGGCCATACATCAATAAATTGCGTAGCATGGATCTCTGCAACGCGCATTGAGCATCTCATCATCATGACATACGCGCAGACGCATACCTTGACCACTGCTTCAGTCTTGACCAGATGCGCTCGACTCCCGATAGCCACGGCCGGCTTGTCTTCGTGTTTGTCCATCGCAGCCCAGAGCAGCTCGAGGTCCTCGAACCGACTTGCGCCGTCTGCATCGACCATCAACATCCTCTTGCCGCGCGAGTGCAACATCCCGTGCCGAACTGCTCCGCCCTTCCCGAGGTTCTTCTCCAGGACGCACACTCGGATTTCGACATCATCGTATCGCTTGGTGAGGGCGAGCGCGAAGTTGGCTGTATCGTCCCTCGAACCGTCGTCGACGATGAGGATTTCGGCACTCCGGTCTGGTACGGATGCCAAGTGATCGACCGCTTGCTCCAACATGAGAGGTAGACGCGCAGTCTCGTTGTACGCCGGTATGATGACCGTCAAGTCGACCTCCGCTTCATCGGATAATGTTGGTAATGGTACGGGCGTCTTCTGCGTCCTTGAACGGAACCGCTTTTCCGAGTCGCGTGTCACGATAGGTGGTGGCGTCCAAAAGTCCAGTAGTAAACGACCCTGCAGTAAGTGTCAGCATGGAGTTGCATCATATGATAGTATCCGAGGATGGGCAAGTGGGTATTCAGCAATTATAGGCTCGAAGCCAGACCTGAGGGTGTCGTCCGCGTCCCGGCGTACATCTCGCGAAAGACGACCCAGAACTCGAAGAACAAGGATGAACAGGAATCATCATGACGAGTGTCCAGTTTCGTACGAGATGAGAAACTTACAGCTGTGAGAGCGGTTACTACCACGAAAGCGAGGACCGAAAGGAGAGTATTGACATTGTCCATTGGTGAGACTGCAAGAAACGAGGGATTCCGATTAAGTTGCGATTTTCAACCTTTCATATGCGGAAGACGGTATGAATGGGTATAAGACCTCCAGAGGGGTAGCGGGGATGGTGGGGAGAGGAGGAAGGCGTCGTGGTCATGGTCGCATCCAAACGAAGTTGATTCGCGCCACGTTCGCAGCGCTCGGGGAAGACGACCGCGCCGTAGCACCGCGCCTCGGGCATATATCTTGCCTTTGCCCCAAACGGTCATCATCTCCTGCGCGGAAGATGGCGGGGAAGACTTCCGCAGTCAACGGTAGTATGACATTGACACCGGCTTGATCTGCGTGTTATATATCTCGATGAATGCAGGCGTCGGCGGAAGACACCAGCGCATCGTGTGTGCAGGATTCGTCTCGGGTATATCGGTGTGGCTGTTACCATGATTGTTCCCCGTGCCATTGCGACTCAAGGGGCTTCACGATATACGGTTTGGGCAAGACAGGCACGGGGGAGCCCTACACATAGCGCAGATTACGCAGATCCTAGGCTGATTGGCGCGGCTTCCTTGACCACCGACCACCACCTCTCCACGGCCCAGCCATGGACTCGTCTAGACGTTCCTCCGAGTACGACAACCTCTTTCACTCATCTATATGAACTCTAATAAGTGACTTCCGTAGGTTGAAGGACGCCTGGTCTGAGGAGCTACTCGCCTTGGGCGATAATGTTCCAGCTATTGAGAGCAGTCTCCGTGATGCTCAAGCTGTAGTCCGTCTTCATGCCTCGAAGTTGAACGCGCACAATATCGCTGCTTCGCTACCGGTGGAAGTGCTGGAATATATACTCCTGGAGACCCGACTTTGTGGCACTGAGGACGATCCTCGCTTTCAGGATGATTGGCCGCTGGTCACTCAGGTTTGTCACCACTGGAGACGGGTAAGTACTAGAAGTTGCGAAGATCTATAGCCAATCTCTTACTCACGACGAGTAACAGGTGGGACTGGCCTATACGCGCCTGTGGACCGATATCGATGTTCAAGTACACGGCATACCCTTCTGTAAAGAGATGCTGCTACGAGTCGGCACTCGGCCGTTTGCTCTGAACGCCAGAGCTAAGGAAGATCTAGAATTCCTCTCGTCCTACTGCCTCAGAGAACGCATTTGGCGTCAGCTGCTGAAGCTTGAGCTACACTACGATGCTCAGATGGCTTTTGCTGGATCAGTCCTTGACATCATGTTCTCTCATAGCCAAACGGACTCGCCTTCCGTCCTACAGAGTCTGACATTGACTAGCGAAGTCCCGAGGAATCTCCACTGGAGTTCCGTCAGAAGCATGGTACCCAATCTTCAGACCTTACACCTGTCCTACGTTTATCCAACCGGAGTCGCGCCACCTGCCTTTCCGCGACTGACGACCATCACCTTGACGAACACCGTGGTCTCAACCTCTGACGGGGTACCTGGCTTCCTTCGGTTACTCCGAGCCATGCCTACCATTGAGACCGTGACCATTGCCAACTGCAGCTTTACTCCTCATGTTAGCGAAGTAAAAGTTGTATTGCCGAGGTCAATGAAATGTGTCGAGTTCAAGGCCTTCGACTCGTGGCACGTGCATCAAGTCCGCGCCTTGTCCCTCCTGATGGAACAAGCGACAGGAGATCGCAAGTTCTCTGTCTGGAATATAGGCGATGACACGGATATCCACGATCTATTCGCTGAAGTGCGCGAGGCCTACGAGAGAGGCAACGCTGTTCGCGAGATACTGATCGAGTTCCGAGGATGGAGCTATCTCGACATACGCATCGAGTTTTGCGCTGGCGCGAGAGATCAAGACTCCCAGCCATTATGCATCTACTTTGAGCGCGTGTACTCCCAACATTGGATCATCTTCTGCTCCTCTTTGGATGGTATCGACATGCGAGACGTCACCTTGCGAGTGGTATCTGAAGACGCTACCCCCGCAACGTACTCCGCTACCTTCAACGCGTTAGCCGAGCTTCAGAGGCTCGCCGTGTCTACAATATACGTCACGGGTGCCTTTGCTTGCACCGCCGCGACATACCTGTTCATTGCGCTTCACATGGATGTAGACGAAGGCTATGTAGACTCGGGTCCTACGCCATTGGCATTCGCAGCTTTACGCGACATTGCCATAGGCAATTACGATCATCCTTCCACAGACACGCCTCAAGACGGGCACGACATCGCACAGTGCTCGACGAACGTGGACGAGAGCGCCTTCCACCTTCTCTGGTACGCTCGGACCCGACGCATTCGCGCGATGGAGCCGCTGCGAACCGTCGCTCTCCCGGAGATGCTCCTGAGCAAACCGTGGGTGGACGAGCTCAATGAGCTGGTGGAGGAGGAAGTAGTATCATATGAGCTTTATACGGGTTTGGAGGGTGACGAGGAGGGGCGATCGTGCCGAGCAATCGTTCTCTGGCGCCCGCTCTTTCGCAATGCGGTGTGGGCTTTGTGGATGCCGCGGTTCTTGGTGTTCGCGCCGATCATCGGCGTTCTCGGCCTCAGATTGACGCGTTCTCTGTAGGCATAGCATGTCAATATTTACATTACACTACTTAATTGCCGCTAGTATAAGCGTTCCGAGTAGCCAATATGCCTTTTCGGGAGCGTGCGTGCCTTGACGGCATCAGAGATTGGGAGTATGGGTCTGGAGCGCTGACTCGAGGTTGCTCTCAACCACCACCACGCCTCGTCCAACGAGCGATCATGGACCCGAGTGCGTCCACGGCGGAGTAAGATATCTCTCTTCACCTATCGAGTATGTCCGTGGCTGATACACAAAAGGCTAAAGCAGGTCTGGACTCAGCGCTTAAGCGAGCTCAATGACGCCACTGCTATCGAGCGCAGCTTCCGAGAAGCCCAGGAGATATTCCGACTGCATGCCTTGCGTATGAACGATTTCAATCGTGTTGCATCTCTACCGGTGGAGATTCTTGAAGAAGTCTTCTTGGCTGCTCGAGACGATTGCACAAACCCTCACGGCCCAAACCTCACTTGGCTATCGGGATCGAACTGGATAGTCGTATCCCAGGTGTGCCACCGCTGGAGACAGGTATGGCTGAGCGATCTCACTCTTAGTCGTGATCTCACGCACACTTCTAGGCAGCGCTGGCATCTACTCGTTTATGGACCATTATCGACGCCGAGATGTACTCCCCCAACTTGCGCAAGGGGCTGTTACAGCGATTAGGGCCGCAGCCGTTTGGTCTCTTCGCATCCGCAAAGAGACACCAAGAGTTCCTCTCCTGTCACGAACTACGACAGCGCGCATGTACTCAGATGCAGGACCTTACTCTATTCTTCGAAGACTCAGTGGTCTTTCCCGGGTCCATTCTCGACATCATATTCTCTCACGATCGGTGTTGCGAAGATCCAGTACTGCAGAGGCTGACTTTGACATGTCGAGACCCTAACAACATCTATTGGGCGTCTCTGAGACGCCTTTCTTCAAATCTCAAGACCTTGTATCTCACATATCTGTACCCGGTTGGTCCAGCTCCAGCTGTCCTTCCGAGGTTGACAACTCTTACATTCGCAATGGTCATTTTGACGCCTAGCGAGGGAGTACCCGGCATCCTAGAGTTGCTCCGAGTCATGCCCGTCCTCGAGTCGCTTACCTTGGTCAGCTGCACGTTTGCTGAATCGCAGGAAGACCTTGCGGTCGTGTTACCTGAGTCCTTCGCTATTATGGAGATCAGAGTGTTCAGCCAACTGTACCTGCACCAAGGGCTCTCACTCTCTCGGTTATTGGAACAATCAGCAGGCGATCGTAAATTCAATGCACAGAACCTTCCTATTGAAGATGGACGCGCCCTTTTCGCAGAAGTGAAGAAGGTAGTCGACAAGGGCCACACTGTCCGGGAGATCGTAGTAGACTTCCGAGGCTTTGGCCTTATTGACGTGAACGTCGAGTTCCGAACAACGCCGAACGAAGGATCGTACCGGATTCATTTCCCACACGTTTCCCCTCCGCACTGGACCGCGTTCTGCTCCTCTATTGCTGGGATCGATCTGAGGGACGCCACACTGCGCGTTGTGTCGGACGATTCCGTGCCTTCGATGTACTCCCCGAACATCAATGCACTGGCGGAGCTCAAACGGTCAACCGTGTCAATCGTGCACGTATCCGGTGGCCTTGCATGCTCCGCCATCGTGGACCTCTTCATTGCGATGCACCTTGACGAAGAGGGGTTTGCGGTGCTCGGTACCCCATCACTACCATATCCCGAACTACGTGATATCATTGTGGATAACTTCACCCATCGCTCTCCGCCAAGTGCCAATAGCAATCTACACTCCTACTCGGTTCCGCAGTGTCTGAGGACGTTGGACGAGAGTGCTCTTCATCTCCTGTGGTACGCGCGAGCCCGCAGGAACCGCGCCATGAAGCCCTTACGGACCATAGTGCTCCCGGGTGAACTCCTGCAAAAGTCATGGGTAGAAGAGCTCAAAGAGCTCGTCGAAGACGGCGTCGTGTCCTGTGACGCTCACTCACACTCCTCAGAGGAGGTCGAGACTGCGTCCTGTCGCGCAGTCGTTCTCTACCGCCCGGTCTTTCGCGCGATGACGTCCTTCGAAGCTCGATACCTGGCAGTCGGCGCGCCGGTTATAGGGATGTTAGGGTTGCTATGGTCGGCTTCCCGCCACAAGTGAGGGTGCATTCGAGGCCAGCTACATTATCTAGAGTCTAGAGATCCGTTGTCATCACTGCCAGTCCATGAAATATATCTTATTTTTGAATTACACCGCCAGCGCGCTCGATGCGTGATGGCATCAGGTCGTTGTGGCACTTCGGGCCGAACCTAAGTTGCTCTCAACCATCATCGTCTTCAGACAAGGATTGTGCGTAACTGAGGTGGTATATCCGTACCATCAGACACATGGAGCTATGTTACGACCGGGACGAATGCAAGGAAGAAAGGAGCCCAGGGGGACACGAGCCTGCCCCCCAAGGTTCAAGCGAGGCTATCAGGGTCATCTGTAGGCGCCCGCGCCCGCGCCGGTGCGATGAGGACTTCGGGCGTCAGGGTGCACAGGCTTTCTTCCAAACGACGCACCTATCGATGTTGCGGTGTACTTCCGGGGGCACAGGCTGTCCGGCCACTACAGTACCGACTATAGAAGGGTTCTATTACCGACGATAGAGGGATTCGATGGTGAGCTCATGGCAAGGGTGAGGATGTTCTCAAAAGCGGAATGACAGTGCGACATTCCAGGTTACTCTTGACAGCCACCCTCGTTCGCCACATTCATGGATGAGTCTCTGTCACTGGACGCGTGCGTACTCTCATACAGGCCTGTCCTATACGATAACTGACCTCAGAAGAAGGTTAAGCGAATCGTGGGGCCAGCGACTTTTCGCTCTGGGCGATGACGTCCAGGCTGTGGAGAGTGGCTTGCTCGCCGCCCGTGGCGTAGCTCGCCTTTACGCCGAACAACTAAACGATTTCAATTATGCCGTTTCCTTACCCGCGGAGATTCTTGAGGCCATCTTTCTCTCTGTCAAGGGTCCCAAGGATGACGAAGAGGCGTCTATCAAGTTACCATACACTCCCCAGCGCCGCCGATCGTGGTCATACTCGCCACTACGGGCCCCGGTGGTACCTACTCGGGCGTCAAGTTGGTCCCCTGGCGCAGAATGGGTACTCCTCACGCATGTCTGTCGCCGTTGGAGGCAGGTAAGATGTCCTAGACCTTATGTGCAGGGCGTGATATCTGAAAGACTTATACAGGTGGCCGTCGGGTACCGTGACCTCTGGGCCGATGTTGATGCCCATACGTACGGGGGTCTGTTTTGCCAGGAGATGATATCACGCATTGGTTGTCGGGAGTTCTCGCTGTCTGCCAATATCCAGACACATAAGGAGCTTCTTCTGGATGTTCCTTTGAGAAAGTGTTTTCTTACACAACTATCGAGTTTGACACTCGATATCGAGCAGCGCACTGTCACTCACCTCGGGGCCTTCCTTGACAATCTATTTCTGTACATGGTTAATCAGCCGAGCCATGCCGCTCTCAGGTTCTTACGGTTGAACGGGCGCTCTTCAGGGAACCTTTCTTGGTCGACATTGGCGCCTATCTTGCCCACCCTTACCTCGTTGCACCTCGTGCATATCAACATGCGAGGCCGTATCCCGACATCACTGTCGATGCTCGTTGAGCTGACTCTAAGTCACATCGATCTGCAGCCGCACGCGGGGTCCGATGGCCCAAATGCGCCACGTATCGTGAAACTAGTTTCCGCCATGCCTGTCTTGAAGTCTATCGCATTCATTGATTGCTCGTTTGACTCCTTCACATGGCATACCAAAATGATACCGCTTCCGGTTACAGTTCAACTGGCCCACTTCGAAGTCAGCGACAGCTGGAGAATATCGCAGTGCCGCAATCTTTCTCGCACGCTGGCACAATCTGGGGGCGATCGCGTATTCAGGCTTAGGACCTCATCAGAGCATAGCGCTCTCCCGTTATTCTCAGCTGTACGGGATATTTTGGAGGGCGACTGGGACTTATATGTGCATGAAGTCGCCGTCAAGCTTGTATCCAGGCGCGAGCTCAACGTGTCCGTCGAGTTCAGACGTGCACATAGCGCCAGGGAGCCGCGGCCGTACCGCGTTTGCTTCCATGAAGTCTCGCCTGACAGCTGGCGGGACTTCTGTTCCTCCGTTGTGGACATTGATATGGGAGATGCGAACTTGCACTTCATATGTGACCACAATCCACGCCATCTCGATGAAAGCAACCTCCTGACTGGGTTCCGACGGCTGAACGTGACATCGATCTATCTTACGGGCTACTACGGTGGCCAGCTTGCTGTCAGCCTATTTAGCGCCTTGCGCGAGTCTGACCGGCAAGAAGAGGATGCTGTTGGTAATGATGGAGACGAAAGCGCATTGGCATTCCCAGGACTGAGAGATATTTGCGTGGAGCAATATGCTCCAACCGACTACGGCTACGGCTACGGGTCGGATAGGATGACGGAAGATCTAGACGAATCCGCATTGGTCTTGTTGTGGTACGCTCGCGAGCGGCTTTCTCGTCGACTAAGACCAGTCCGAACTGTGGCACTCCCCGCGGGCCTCATGCACAGACGCTGGGTGGCCGAACTCGACGACCTCCTCGAGGACGGAGTTGTCTCGTACGACGTGCACATGAAGGAGAGCGAGGTGGAGACGACGGATTGCAGGGCGGTCGTGCTGTATCGTCCCGTGCTACGAGCGTTGGCGTTCTGGGAGACGTGGCTGCTTGCCATCGCGCCGGTGATTGGGACATTGGGCATCATTTGGTCAAGCTCTCATCGAAAATAGGGTTAAGAGTCAGGGAGCGCCCGGGAGGCCACGACCCTGCCACGCCGCGAGAACATAAGGTGCAGGCGTCACAGATGCCGGGTCGCGGCGACGGGCGTGGTTCAGAAATTCCGAGATTTAGTTATGTAGGGCCTCTGGTACGATATTATGCGTCCGTGTTTGTTGCGAATATGATGAGAACATGCCGATCTCTGCTCAACAGCGCTTCGCTAGTCGATATATTGCTGTACTTGTGCGCCTTGTACCTATATGTGTGTTCGCATCACCAGAGATCCGGACTTCGGACCGACCTCGTGTTCGGAAAGTCCGTGTGACGCCGGCCTTCTAGGCTCACTCTTGACCGCCACCATCCTTGGCTTGTGCCACAGTCATGGATATGTCAACCTCTCTAATAGAGTGTGTACCACGTACTCAGATGCGGCAACCACAACCTGAACCATGAGAAGGTTGAGCAGTAGTTGGGATCAGCAACTCGTCGCTGCAGTAGGCGGTCTGAACGAAGCTCAAGCCGCGGAAGGTGTCATGCTCGCTGCTCAGAGTATAGCTCGCTGCTACGCCGAACGGCTGAACAGTTTCAATGTCGCCGTCTCCCTCCCAGCAGAGATACTGGAAGCTATCTTCTATGCCGTCAAAGATGCCCTGGCTAGCAAAGAGACGTCTGTCACTAGGTCGCCCCAGCCTCTTCCGCCTCCCCAGCCTTATCCAGGGTATCCACCCTACATACCGTACACTCCACCTCCGCAAACCCACAAGGAGACACGAAACGTCTTTCTTTCTGGCGCTGGATGGGTATCTCTTACACACGTCTGTCGTCGTTGGAGACAGGTGAGGCGCGTCCGAGTTCATGTATCGATCACGAGTGCTGAAAGACTTACACAGGTAGCCCTCGGCTGTTATGGCCTCTGGTGTGATATTGATGTCAACTTGTATGGTACTGTGATCTGTAAGGAGATGCTGATGCGCATTGGGTCGAGGGCTTTCTCGCTGTCAGCCGACCTCCAGACGCATAAAGAGCTCCTACTTGACGTGTCCTTGAGAGAGCGTGTCCCTGCGCAGCTCTCGAGTCTGACATTGAACATGGATCTCCTCATGGCTCGTCCTGGTGCGATTCTCGATACACTATTCTCGTACATCGACGGTCGGACGAATCCAGCTCTCAGACAGCTGCGGATGAGCGGATCATCTCCGCAGAGCATATCTTGGTCGACATTGACGCCTGTCCTGCCAAGTCTTACCTCGCTATACCTCTTATACCTCGCCCCTCGGGGTCACATCCCCGCATCACTATCAATGCTGACCGACCTCACATTGCACAAGGTTGATCTGATGAACCATGGTCCCGATGGTCCCGACATGTCTGGCTTCCTGAAGCTCATCTCCGCTATGCCCGTATTGGAGTCAGCCGTCTTCCTCGACTGCTCATTTGGGCATGATCCCTTCATCCCCGAGAATGAGATCCTGGAGAACGCTTCGCTTCCGCCGACCGTGCGGCTGGCTCAATTCGAGGCCAACAACGACTGGACGTTGCCGCAGTGCCACGCTCTGTCGCGCGTGCTAGGACAGACTACGGGCGATCGCGTGTTCAAGCTCAATAACTTGACCAACTTCCATGTTGCGCAGACGTTCGCACTAGACGTGCGAGCTGCCCTGGATCGCGGGCTTTATGTTCATGAAGTCGCCATTGAGCTTATAGGGTGGGACTCACTCGATCTATCCATCGAGTTCAGACGCGCGCATAGTGCCGCAGTCGAAGTGCAACCCTTACGCGTATGCTTTCACGGAGTCTCCACGCGGTCTATCTGGCATCAGTTTTGCGACTGCATCACAGACATCGACACAAGAGATGCAGACTTGCGCATTATATGCGATAGGTCTACTCCGGACATGTACAACCAGGACATCAATATCCTGTCAGGGCTTCGTCGGATGTCCGTGACGTCGATATATATCACGGGCAAATTGGGATCCTACATCGCTGCCGGCCTCTTCACTGCCTTGCGCGAGTCTGATCCCGACGACGAAGCCGACGGGGACGCCATAGTGCTGGCTTTTCCGAGATTGCGAGACATTGGCATAGAGTGCCCTCCGCAGGCGATCGTTGAAGAGACCAACGTCAACGTCGGCGCGGCTGATATGTTGACGAAAGACCTTGATGAAGCCGCGCTGCTTCTGCTATGGTACGCTCGTGCGCGGCATCTGTGCGGGGCCAAGCCACTACGAACAGCGGCGCTACCCGTGGATCTGATGCATAAGCGCTGGGTGGCCGAACTCGACGATCTCCTTGAGGACAAGGTCGTCCCATACGACACGTTCATGAAGAAAGAGAGTGAGGTGGATTGCAGAGCACTTGTTCTGTATCGTCCCGTACTTCGCGCGTTGGCGTTTTGGGAGACGTGGCTATGGGCCATTACACCGCTGATAGGAACGTTGGGAATCATATGGTCAAGTTCGCGTCGAAGATAGGACTGTACTGTAGTCTTTCCATGTTGTATATAGCCTCTGGAGAGTATATAATGGAGCAACGAAACCACGAGCACCGCGAGTGAACTTCGCAAAGTCTAACAACAGAAATGTTCCGCACTCGGTGCCGAGCTCACATCGACCGAGAGCAGAACAACCACGGGCACCCCACAGCTATGTGTGATGTCCTCGGGAACGCCGCTCAAACAAAGCTGAGGCAACGCTCCAACGCGTGTTACGACAGAATGGCCAAAAGACCGGCCAGCGCGGAATTTCTCTGACACTCGTGATATGTAGAGCTTTGGCAGCGAGTGAAAAGGTATTCGCTGCGTCATGTGGTGAGAGTTGAGTATATTTGCATTTTGAACAGCATCATGGTGGCGGCGCGAAGGAGAAGACGCGATCAGCCGCAAAACGGACATCGCCGAGGAATGTTCGAACTGTAATCCCACGACGGCGATTGCCGAGTGCAGGTGCACGTGCTGCACCCGCGGCGCGGAAACGCGGCTGGAAATTAGTGGGAGCAGGACATCGACCCCGACGGCAGCAAGACATGGTGCGTCGTCGTTATGCTCGTATTTGGAGGGGGAAATGCTGACCGTACGACTGATAGGCCGAAGCTAAGAGCGCCCCGACGAACCCCATGAAGGAGCTTCGCATCGACAAGCTCGTCCTCAGTGCGTGTTCGCGTGTATATTTTGCGAGTAATATTCTGAACAACATTGCAGACATTTCCGTGGGCGAGTCTGGCGATCGATTGACGCGTGCGTCGAAGGTGTTGGAGCAGCTTACCGGCCAGACGCCCGTGACATCCAAGGCGCGGTACACCGTCCGCACGTTCGGTATCCGCCGTAACGAGAAGATCGCCGTGCACGTTACCATCCGGGGGCCCAAAGCCGAGGAGATTCTTGAGCGCGGCCTCAAGGTCAAGGAGTACGAGCTCCGCCGCCGCAACTTCTCTGAGACCGGCAACTTCGGCTTCGGCATCCAGGAGCACATCGATCTCGGCGCCCGCTACGACCCCGGCATCGGTATTTTCGGCATGGACTTCTACGTCGTCATGGGACGCCCAGGAAACCGCGTCGCAAAGCGCAAGCGCAAGACCGCCCGTGTCGGCGCAACCCACCGCATCAAGAAGGATGACACCATGGCATGGTACAAGCAGCGCTTCGACGGTATCATCCTCGTACGTCTCAACATTGAACTTTCATTGCGGAAGAAACTCATTCCCTCCGCAGAAGTAAACGCTTCGACTCATTGTGTATTCTTCTCCCCCTTCATCGCTTTCATGCTATGTCACCACCATGCCCATGTACTCTTCCGCATGCAGCCGCCCACCACCAAAAATATTATATCCTTTTCCAGGGGTCATTGTTGGCGGGGTTCTGTGCTCCATGAAACGCGCGAAGAGACAATCAAGAATCCCGCGGAGATGATTATCCTTGTCATTGAATTCCAGAAGATTGCTCGGTGCCGTGCAATGATGTTGATGATCGGGCTGATGCGAGAGGTCATCTCGCCTGGTACCTTCCAACTCGAAGGGCGCGATGTACGCTTTTCCGACTAAAACGGACTTTGAACCTCAAACCCCAGTACGCTGACAGCATAAGATCTAATAGCGAGATGTACCCCGACGTCAATCGTGAACCGGCAATCACGGACGGGAGGGCAGCTTCCCGTCATCGCAGATCCCGACTGACGATTCATGTTCATCACCACCATGACCTTTCCTGCCTGCGGGTTTCTCGGGGACGATTTTGGCCGAGTGGTAGACAGTCGCCTGACAAGACCGCGAGCGATCGCAACCAACTCGATGATAGCCACTTCTCCCTGGACCCTCTGCGCTGCAGAGCAAGAGATGGGCAGTCTCCAACCGAGCCGCTCGCGTGGCCCCAGACCCGTTACGCCATCGCTGCTAGCTGGCTAAGCGCTAATACCCTCAAGCCGAGTGCATACTAACTTTGTAGCGTCCTAGAAGCGTTACGTTTCATGTCGATATCCCGCCTCGGGCAAAGTCGGATGTCGACGGCGGGTTGAATAACCCATTGCAAGGCGCGAAGATCCGCTACCATCCTACACCTCATCGAAAAGCTAATCTCGCCCTCAGGACTCGTTTGACTCGCCTAACTCCCGGTCACAGTTGACTTCTACAGCGCGTTCAAGAGGAGCCACGCTCTATTGACATCCTCTGCATCATGCGTGCGGCCAATGCTTCTGCTGTGCACCTTCCCAGCATTTGTATCGCAGTTTGTAGTCAGATTGCGATCTGGCGGACGTCAGGTGTTTGTTCGAACCCATATCTCAGAGGTGTTGACACTTTGCTATACCGGCGGCTCCTTGTCAACTCGGCCGTCTTGGGTGACCGCGGTGACACCTGGCTGAAGAGGAAATAGGCGTGCTCGTCGGCGCCTCGTCCATCCCGCTCCGGCTTGCTTGTCACTCTGAAGGCCAGACTCGCTACATATGGACCTGAACGCACACTCCCGGTGGTGTCTCATTCTTCGCGTCCTGCTTGGATCGTGCTGTCGTTTGCCGTATAAGAAGACGGCTTTCGACTTACTGGCGATACCATTATAGGCAGCCATGCCCACCACCACGATCTTTACCCCACATTCTTTACCGCCCATTGCCCGAGCTTCTATGTTCGAGCTGCTTGCCAACTCGGTTATCTCTCTCACCTTCGGTCCCCTATCAGCTCTTGCGCGCGTCTTCAGGTTCATTTACCCGGCGTACTACGCCGATCCCAACGCCAATATCGTTCCTTTCAACATCTTCGTTCTCTTGTCGGGAATCCGCGCGACGCTTACTCCTGGTCTTCCTCGCAACTCAATCGCATTCTTCGCTTACGAAGAGCTCAAGTTGCACCCCGTCGATACCACGTCCTTGCTGGAACCTGGCTGGGAATACATGCGCTACTGTATCATCGATATGATCGCAGAGAACCCTCACCTCATCATCCCGTCCCGCTTGTTCGTACCATACGAAGGGACAAACAGAGCAGAGACCTCTCTACAACGCACGGACATGCTCCCCGTCTTCTTCTTTCGGTCAGATGGCGGCGTCGGTGTTCGCATCGACTCTAGCACGGACTTCGACATGCTGCTTGATGTCCCCACTCGCATCACGGCAAAGTCCCTGAAGGTCGTCCTGCAGGTAGGCCACGGCTTTTCTCTTTGTTCTCCGATGCCATGGCTCACATCGTACCCAGTTTTTGGACTACTCCTTGAATGAGAAGCAGATCCAGCTCCGCCCTACCGCTGCCCGTCCCGCCGCATCTTCCCGCCACCTTGCCCGGCTCGTTGCTTCGAAGGTGTCCTATCTCATAAAGGTATGTGCACGCTGCGAATCCCTCGTTACATAGCTTAAAATCCCTCGCACGAGCAATCGCTGACTCCGCTCGATAGGACGCCGCCGCAGAGAATGCTGGTATCATGCAGTGGGCAAATCGTCGTTGGAGGGTGGGTTCAGGTGCCGGGTACATCGGCGTTGGCGATGTCGAGCTTTTGGGAATCGTGTTCGTATCCCAGGGCAAGGTCACACCGCTGCTCCGGGTGCGATCGGACTTCGGTGAGCGAGTTGTCCTTGATCCCGATATGCTAGCTAACATGGACAGTCTTTGCATTTTGACATACAAACCTCCATCTCCAACACTCTTATGCCTCTTCTACGGACTCTCGCTGAGCAACTCGTAGCACTTGAACTCATGATGGACCTCTCGGCTCGAGAAACTTCTCGCTTTGCTGCATAATGATCGCTAGCCTCTACTGTACTCGACGAAACTTCTGCTTATACTCGGACTTTTCGAAGCCGCCACTCCTTTACGAATGCCATCGCTTCCTCACGTTGCGCCATTACTGTACAACTGCTATAGTCGGTCTCCTGCAGCTCAGACCCTTACCCTCGTTATCACCCTCGACGCTTGCTTTCCCGTATTTGCTACTAGTTGTATACCCTCCGGGCGTCGCCCCGGCTCTCCTGTACGCTGCCAATGACAGTTGTGTATTGATCGCTGTCACTCTGGGATATGGACAGTGATGCCGGTGCCTTGTCGCGATGCTTCTCCCGCATCTTGAATGGAGGGTGCACAAATACAGCATGTAGAGAGCGGTACTCGTGTATGTACATCTGCTGACCGGACGGAACCAGCGTCATGTGATGCGCGAACGTGTCCACAATATGCCAAGCGTTGTGATCGCTGGGACAAACGGCAGGATCCATGTCTCCCAGAACCTCAATGCACGCATGACAGGGCGGTAAAGAACGACGGCTCGGCATTCAGTCGTCTCCGTATCGTCACCTTCACCGTCCTCTTCGGCCATATACTCGTCATACGTGATGACTCTCCTCTCCAGGAGGTCGTTCAGTTCGATGACCCATTGTCGTTGCAGGAGATCCGTGGGAAGCGCCACGGTCCGCAAAAGGCCGAGATCTTGATCTCGCCGCTGGCGAGCGTACCACAGAAGGTACAGCGCCCCTTCATCCAGCTCCTTATACAGGTCATCGACCTGCACCATGTCCAGATTGGGTATCTCCACTGTTGCGGAGGAAGGGGAATGCTCTAGGCAGAAGTCTTGCAGACACGGAAACGCCACGCTGGGGCCACCACCCTCGATCGGCGCACGCAGTGCGATGAAGATGTCGGCAGCGGTCCAGGACGCCATTCTGCCCGTGAGATGCAGTCTTGACATGGTCCAACCACGGAGCCCGTAGAGCTCGTCGTTATCTGAGGAAATCATGCAGGAGGTTGCTTGATCGCAGATGAGTCGTACGCTAGCGTCTTGCATGTCGATACCCTCCATGGAGGAGCAGAACGTTGGCCAACACGTCGAAGGCATCCGCGTGTACTTGATGCACAAGGAGGATGCCTCTTCCTTCAAGGTGTTTTGGAGAGTGACGGTGGCGTTAGTGGTATACCAGCCGGTAACTTCCACGGTTATCTCTGTGATATCAAATCCCACGTCGGCCATATCTTTGACTTCCTCGAATAACTCCTCCGCTACGTGGGAAGTGGCAGATCCAACGACAAATACGCGGTCACCCGTTGTCTGCATTAGCATGCGGGAGAGTGCGCGACACTGCTGTAGAGACCACTCATCGTGGCCCTCACAGTGAAAAAGCTTCATCGACGACGGCAACGCTGCCTTGTCCGCGTCCAAAGGCGAGAACACGCAACCGATGAAAGTGGCGGACTCAAGTACGGGCATCAAAGGAACGAGGTCCAGGATGCCCGGCGTAACTCGGCCGCGAGAGGTCAAATCGACCGTGTTGAAAGTGACATCGCGAAGCATCTTCATAGATGATGGTGCACCGCCACCAGGGCACGTATGCGTAAAGCGCAAACACTTCAGACGGGGAACAACGAGCTCTAAAGATGCCCAGAACATAAGGATAGAGCTCCTGTAAGATATGTCCAGTTCTTCGAGAGCAAGTCCGGAATGGGCTTCGGAGCCTGCTTGCGACCATAGGGTATCCAAAAACGCTCCCGAATGAGTCACATTCTCGCCGAAGTCCAATTTCAGCCGCGACAACTGGCCGGGGATCCGCGTTCTGAGGTCCATCCCCAGCAAGAAGTTCTCGTGCGCGTTAAGCGAGGCTGAGAGCGCGAACTTATGAGAGGTAACACGGATTAGCATCTCTTTGCAGAGTGGGATGCCGTAAGTGTTGAGGTCGATGTCGGTCCACAGGCTAGGGTAACTGAGGGCTATCTGACAGAAATCGTCAGTCATGCTCTATACATAGATCGGACACGCTCCCACCTGCCTCCATCGGCGACAGACATGGGTAACGAGAATCCATTCTGATTCGTGGGACCAATCGCGATTCACGGGATCAGTAGTCGCAGATGTTCGTCCTGTAAGTTGTACGGCGAGGAAGATGGACTCCAGAACTTCGGCAGGCAAAGAGACTACGCGGTTCAAAGCATTCAAGAGCGCGGCGTGGTGGCGGACGACTGCTTGTGCGACAAGCATGCTGCTCTCGATTGCACCGGCGTCATTCCTCAATCCGTCGAGTTGCCGTGTCCAAACATCGCCGAATCTTGCTCCCCGTCAGAGTGAGTTGAGACAGCCATAATGCAGACGACGTACTCTGTCAAGGAAGCGGGCGCTGTCATGTTCCTGGAGAAGGGAGGATGGTGGTGGTCCAGAACAATCCTAGGATAGCCGTGCGAGAACAATCCTAGGATAGCCGTGCGCTAGGTGCCACAACGGGTTGATGCCGTCAGATCATGAGGCTCGCCAAATGGGTTACCGGCCCGAGCTCGAAGCCCAAAGCGTAATATACAGAGTCGTCGCATCACAAGTGAAGCATGCGCTGGACCGGCGGTCCATGATGGTGGTTCTGGGTAAGAGCTGTCTGGTACGAACGGCTCAAATGTCATTTGTGACCGCCCGGAGATTCGACCTAGAAATCGCCATCTTTCTTAGACGCTTTCGCCATCGTGTGGGGAGACGAGCGGTCGGGACTTACGTCGGTCAAGTTGACCGGCGCGCATGAAAGTCTCGGGCATGCGTTTCAGGAAGATGATCTTCTGCGAGAAACCATCGATGAGGAGGCAAGTGGATCTGAGCGCGAGCGGCGAGCGCCTGTTGGCCGGAGCCTACCGATAGGTTTTCACGGATGGTAAAACTGGTCAAGAGAGATCATAACATACCGTTGAGTTGTGCCTTAGGCCTTAGGCTCTGTTTGGGCTGTAACACCGGCTAAAGTTCCCTGAAGCTCACGAAGTCGTGGACATTGAGGCACACTACCGTACAGTGGCATCGGTACATGGCAACCGTTCGACGGCGAAACCCCTGAAACGTATCATGACGATCTCACGGCTTGTATGGAGATAGCGGTCAAGTGAAAATATACGAGGATACACGGCTGATCTCAGTCCGTTGTCATTAGCCGACATGCGAGACCACGAAGTCTGTACTTGATGTCGAACCTGGGCGATATGAAACACGCGAGGAACTTGATTAGAGACATTCCGCACACGGTGTTGAGCTCATGTCGACCGAACGAAGAGTGGCTGCGGATGCTCCACCACTGTCTGCGGTCGCTTCGGAAATGGCCGCTCGCGCAAGCTTGAGCGGCTTATAAGGTCCGAGCGACTGTTGTGGCGACGCTCCAACCCGCACCGCGACTGAGTGAGCGAACGGCCAAATTACCGTGTGCGGAATGTCTCTATTGAGCCGTCATCGTATAGGTTGTCTTGTGTCCCCGCAACTCACAACTGAAGTGGGGGGAGACTGAAGCACAACTGGTGACTGCATCTGGCGTCTGGCGAAGTGTAGGATCCCGCTCGAGTCGCCGTTATGATCCGGCTCCCACGGACCGCGCTACGTATTGGTTGCTGTCGGCCGATCGCAACCCTGGTCTTCGACCACCACGACTGTACACCTCTTTCTTGTCCAGTTCCTCCCTTTGTCTTCTTTCGGCAAGATGCTGGGTATATAGACATCTGAAACGTCGTCTTTGGGCGTTGTAACGATGCCTGAAAAGTCGTAACCGTTACCGGATGGTTGACAGGTTGAACGGGCGAAGGTGCGTTGCCATCCTACACCTGATCTCACAGATGCTCATCTGTGCCTAGGTTCCGGCCTTGTATACAGTGAGAGCGAGCGCGATGCTGAGATCTGGAGTACGTTGCTCTGTCTTCTATATCTGTTCGTGCATGTACTCTACAACCCGAGACCCTCAATGTCATCCTTCATGTTGGAATACCATGAGCATCCGGCATGGTCATAGTGCGGATTGCGTCCCTCTCTATTCAACGAGCATATGCGAGGTTCGACTCTTCTGATATCTCGTACTGAGAGTCATTGCGACGCTGTACAGAGCGATAAAGGGAGACGAACCAGACAGCGCTCAGCCTGTCACGAGGTTGGGTTGTGCGTAGAAACGTCTTGCTTCTAGCATCACTCATAAAGGTGTATCCTCACACAGGCGAGACCTGACCATTGGATTGCAGCTAGTTTGACGAAATCCAACGGCGGTTGAAGAGTTCGCCCTCAGTGGCTTCGCGCATCCCCTGTCCACATGGGGCACTCTCCTGTCTCTATTCGGTTCGCCAAACTCCCAGGGATGTGGTCGTGTGCCACCCGCGGCATTGACCCGCCACTTTCAAGCCATAGTATGATGATCCAACCAAAGGGCTATCTCGAGGACGCCGGCGGTACCGTGCCCTTTACTGTGCATGGGCGCAACCTGGTTTACTTTCCTGCCCTGCAGTTCCGGCAGTTCGAGCCCGAGCTATCTCCGTTATCATCTTCTCAGCACCTTTACACAATGTTTTCGTCACCTCAAGCACACTCCAGATGGCCATGGCATCTCACGCTCGCGCTGCAAAACGCCACGAAGCCATCGAATACTTCATTGAAGACCACATGGCCCTGGACTTCTTAAAAGGCGACTTCGGGAAGATCATACTCGTTACCCTTGACTACGTATCCCTTCGGCCCTTGGATGGGAGTCATGGCCGGCCAAACACTCCTTACTGTTCATTCTTTGTCGCCTGCCGCCAGAGCTGCTATGCTCAGCTTGCTAGCTAACTCGGTCATCTCCCTTACCTTCGGATATCAGTCTGCCCTCGAGCGGGTCTTCCGACTCATTCACCCGGCCTACGCCAACTTCCTTCCCTTCGACGCCTTCATATCTTTCTCGACCATCCGCGCGGCGCATTTGCCAGGTCTACCTTACAACACGATCGGCCTCTTTGCCTACGACGACCTCAACATACACCCGGTTGACAAACTTCTGTTAGACACCGGGCTGCCTGGCCCACCTGCACCGTACTGTATCCTCGACTTAATCGCCCACGAACCATCGCTCATCATCCCATCTCGTTTATTCATACCGCACGAGGGAAGCAATAGAAAGGAGGCCTTTCTCCAACGCACCGACATGCTTCCCATATTCTTCGCTCGATCCGATGGCGGCTTTGGCGTTCGCATCGACTCGAACGCGGATTTCGACATGCTTCTCGATTCGCCCACCCGCGTCACCGCGCACTCTCTGAAGGTTCTCCTCCACGTGAGCGGACACTCTGTCTTTACTCTCGGGATCGCAGCTTACCGGTATCATGTGACCAGTTAATCAATTACCCGTCATACGAGAAGCAGATTCAACTTCGCAATACCGCGGCCAGCCCCGTGTCTTCCCGCCGCCTTGCGCGGCTCATTGCCTCGAAGGTATCTTACATCGTGAAGGTGTGCACGCGTTCAGCGCTTCAGTTGTACGAAGCCCGTTTGCCTCATTGCTGACTGTACCCCTTAGGAAGCCGCCAGAGAGAATGCGAGCATCGTCCACTGGACGAATCCCCGATGGAAGATGGGCTCAGGTGCAGGACGCATCAGCGTCGCTGATATCGAGCTCATGGGGATCGTATTCGTTTCGCGGGGTAAGGTCACGCCACTACTACGGGTGCGATCTGACTTCGGTGAGTGGAATATCTTCGGTGGTTGGTTCTTGCTGATGCGTGAAGCAGTCTTCGCCACTTGATCTATCACTCGCTCAACTTTGACGCTCACTCGCTCGCCCGCTGCGGCGCTGGACTTACGCTTTGTGACTGACATGAACCGGACTTTCGTAAACCAATGAACCCCCACTAGCATGGGGAAGCCGTGGCGCTTTGCTTACATTGCCTAGGCCAATCTGTACCATCACAACGGACCTCATCCACTTTCTTCCTCAGACTCATATCATCTGAATGCTTCAAGCCAAGTAGTAAAACTGTAGCATCGACGTTCTTCTTCCATCCTAGACCACCCTCATCACTCGTCTACCCACTCTCCCACTTTCTTCCGCTTCGGACTACCGTTACTTTACGCGATAGGACCATGCTTGAACGGACCTCGTCTTGATTCCTTGATCTTGTGTTCGACATGCTCGCAATCCCTTTCCCCTCGGTACCGAGCCCTCTGTATACGCTCTTCCGCTCGAAACTCGTGTGCACTAACATACAGCGCATGCGGAACAACACTGAGAAGATCTGCCCTTACGGACGTGAATGATGTATGGGTTTGTCGAAGTTCTCCAGTGCACCCGCGATCCCGAGGGATGATGACATCACCTACGCTGGGAACGCGTCCACAGTATTAATATTCTGAGCGTTGTGATGACTGGGACGAACGGTAGGATCCATGTCTCCCAGAACCTTAATGCACGCATGACAGGGCGGTAAAAGACAATCGCACGGCAATGAATCATTTCTACCCATCCATGGGTGAATGAAGTTGTCCGAGGTCGCGGCCGCAGCGTGTTGCACGGCAAGAACGAAATACTCCGAGTTCTCGACGGGTAGACACACGACCCGGTTCAAGTAGCTCAAACGTCATGCATGTTGATGAACCATGACCTGGAGGCTATGCATAATGCCTTCGATAGCCTTCACGTCGAGTTCCCCAGCGCGACGACGAGGTGCCACCGAACCCAGGCTTCCTTCAACCCTTTGAGTCCGCAGTTAGACGATGCGATGACCATATAGAAGGTGAATGCAGCCAGTTAGGGAGGATGAGGCGTCCATTTATTTTTCAGAGGTGATGGCGGTGGTGGAGGATAGCCCTAGGAGAGCTTACAGATCGTAGTAGTATCAGTGCCACAACGAGTTGATGCCGTCAAACACGAGGCAAACAATCGCTACAGAGTGCGCTCGAGTTGGCCAAGGACTTGCTAGGCCAAGTCAAGTCCCCCCTAAGTAGATAGGTTCACCATGAGCGTTCGATACTATGACTGCACTCGAGCCGAACAGAGTTGATACAGTCAATTGTCATGATGGTTAAGTAGCAAGGGCGGGTTGTGCGCGCCGCGCCGGACGCGCCCGGCGTTTTGCGCGTCGTTTTGATCTTTGACCACCACCATCAGCATCATGACCACTATGCAGGCACAAGATACAACTGGAAATAGCCCTAATGAGTACGCAGAGACGTGCATGATACACGGCGAGAGAGATGGTCTGACTATCAAACAGCGCGTGTGTACAAAAGTACTGGCTGGACGTGGCCTATTCGCAGACCGATCAGCTCCTTCCTCTCGGGAGCGCCGAGACTTCCCACAGTCTTCGTGATAAGCGCGCCCTTCTTGAGAAACATCTGATTGCTCTACGCAAGGTCGAAGATCTGCTCCGTCACCGCCTAAACTGCTTGCTCCCCATCTATCGTCTTCCTGACGAGATTCTGGCACAAGTACTCGCACTCGCTTGCGCGGCTACTCGAGTAGTACCGGCACTTCCTACGCGGCTGATGCGTGTATCGAAGAAATGGTGCTCAGTCATCCGCACGTTCCCCGAAGTCTGGGCGCACCCTCCGCTTTATCACTCCGAGAACGCTGTTATCGAGTCTCTGTCGCGCAGCAAAGCAGCCCTCATCAATCTTAACTGGAAGTACACGAGTGCTCGAGTTCCGACCTCTCTCAGAGCTGGTCATCACGCTTTATGGATGTCAAAATGCGAGGGCATCGTTCTGGATGCCACTACAGCCAGCCTTCAGGCCATTCTTCCTAACCTAGGCCATGCAGATGCCCCACATTTGGAGACCGTGTCGATTATGGTCAACCGCTCCCATCGTGATCTTAACGATCCTGAGTTGACAGTTTTGAACTGGCCAACGAACGTTTTCGGGCGCCATGCACCTCGCCTTCGCGCGCTTGCTCTCCTCAAGTTCGGTTGCTTCAACTGGTCAGAATCCGTACTCTCGTCTTCGCTCACGACACTTGCGATCAATTTCGTTCACCCTGGATGGGTATCACTCGCTACCATCGCGCGAGATCATCCTGAAAAAGCCCACGATTGCTCATTCGACGGCTTACTAGACGCATTGGAACGGATGCAGAACCTCCAAAGTCTCACTTTGAGGGATTGTATCACGACGTCTATCGTTCTTGGCTCTCCAACCAGACAAAGAACCATCAAGACCCCATCATTGCGCCGCATATCGGTGCACGACTCCCCGGATGCTTGCTCCGCCCTCTACAGAGCACTCTCACTCGATGACAAGATGCGGGCCGTGTTCGCATTCAAATATACGGGCCCGCAAAGCTTGGAAAGCATCAAGCAGTTCATGTGCTCCATCTCTATTGAAGGTCGTTTTACTATCCTGCAGTCCTCAGTTTGGCGCCTCCGCTCTCGTGAACAACAGGATCATGTAACATTCGACCTCAAACCCAGCGTCGGTTCCCGACTACGGCTTCAAGCTACCATGAATGCAAATGAGCAGACCCCAGCCGAGTTGGTCAACTCGTCGAGATGGTATCGTGAGCTATGGATAGCCATGGCGACGTCTTTGCGACTACAGAGCATAACTCATCTCAAGGTTACGATTGATTCAGATGTCGGCCCGTTCACCAAGACGATGTGGCAAGAGTCTTTCTCCCATGCGAAAGACATATCTGTGCTTGATATGCGGCCCGATCAAGCGCCGGCGCTTGCCCATGCTATCTCCCCCGATCCGGACGACACGCTCCCCACAGTCTCCCGGCTGCTATTCCCGCGACTCGCCCTTGTCAACGCCCATGGAGCGACCTTACGCGACATCTTCCTGCTGAAGTATGCGTTAAAAAAGAGGGCACCCGACTTCAGAGTTCTGGGATCCTTCATCATCCGTCCCGGCATATCGCCAAAGAAAAAGCCACTGCGCGTAGTCTGTGTGAAGCCGGATGGAGAACGGAGTGTTTTCCGATGGTCTTACGATCAAGTGCGTCTTTTGCTACCTTCGTCAATGGTTGGACATGAACCGTGGATCTAGAGGTATTATCTACCGGGATATGAATGGACGGGCTTCAAAACCGTACCGGCCTTAGAAGGCATGCTCGCCAGACAGTGCGTCTTTCGTCATATGAAACATCATAGCGTCGTCCCATTCTGACTGCATTCATGAAGAAGGGCTAGAAAGCAGGGTATCCCCTCACTCTTGTCCATCAGGGAGCACGAAAGGACATTGGATCGTTTCCGCGAGTGATCGGAGCCTCAACGTATGTAAAGGTCGCAGAGGTAGACAGGATTCGCATGTACCAGTCACGTCCCCGGTTGCAGACAATGTACCTATCCATCATAACCACCTTGAGACTGGGGACTAGTAGTACCATGACGCATATTGTGCTTGAACGTGTGATTCAAGCCTCTCCAGTAGGCGTGGTGTGATGGGTAGCGATTGGTTAACGATATAAAGGTCACGCTGTGACGTTGATCGCACCTGACCGCGTTCTGGCGCGACGCGTCCCGGCCGCGGGAGCGCGTCTTAGCCTGCGAACGCGACTTGACCCTCAACCACGACCTTCTCCTCTCCCTCCGTCATGTCTCTACCCGACTTTGATACCCTTGCGAAACGTTCTCGCGCGATAGTGGCTGAAGCTCGCAAAGCCGGTAGTCTCCGGTGTGTGACATACCCCACATTTGCTCCGAGTATCATTGACGCGAACTTGCGTGCGCTTGCAGTAATCTGACGCCGAGGGCGGTGTTCGACCAACTTGACGAGGAATATGGCTTGGAGGAGGATACTGTATCTCACTCTGAGCATAAGAAGACGCTGCGTGCGGTGATTAAGGAGGCCGCAGTGCGTACATCTTTGTTCGCAGTCCGCATTGATTTACTAAACGAACCTTATCAGGAAACGAAACCAAAACAGGCAGATGCCGACGTAGAGGAGCCAGAGGATGAGGAGCATGTAGAAGAGTCTCCTGAACCTGTTCCGAAGAAGAAGCGCGTAAAGGCTGAATCGGATGAAGAGTTCGAGGAGCAGGAGGAGAAACCCAAGCCGGCGAAGAAGAAGGCTCCCGTGAAGAAGTCCGAAGCGAAGAAACGCAAGGCTCCTGTCGTATCTGACAACGGAGAGGATGATGTTGATGTGGAGGAGTCCCCCAAGCCGAAGAAGGTCTCGAACAAGAAGCGCAAGGTGTCTGTAGCGTCCGACGAGGAGGATGCCGAAGAGTCCGAGCCCGCCGCGAAGAAGCCCCGCAGCAAGTCCGCGTCCAAGAAGCCGACCAGTGCTCGTCCTGAATCTACTCGAAGATCGTCTAAGCAGAAGAAGTTCACATCTGCGGTACGCATATATCTACCTTGTGGTTTCGCTTTAACTGATGAGTACACCACAGGAATTCGTCGAAGACAGTGATGACGACGATACAGCCGCTCCAAAGGTAATGACTTCTGGATTAGCTCTTCGTTCAGATTGTTTACACCTCCGTTATCTTATCAGTCGGGATCATCGTCTACTAAAGTTGAAGATGCGCCACCAGCGAAGGCAAAGCCCACGCCTGCCAAGAAAGCCAAAGTTATAAAGCCTGCATCCGATGACGAGGCCGAGGTTGTAGAGAAAGCGGCTGAGGTACGATTACGTTCACTCTCATGTTTCTGACCCCTCTCACATTCGCTCAACCAGCCGAAGAGCGATTCCGAGTTGTCCGTCCTGGAGGACGAGCCGCCCAAGAAAGGCCGCAAGAGCAAGGCGGTACGTTAACTCCGATCTTCTCGCGTTTCAGACCCATCGGTATTCACTGACAACGACTCGATAGGCTAAACCGACGCCGAAAGCGTCAAAGGAGCCCAAGAAGAGTAGAGGGAAAGCGAAGGAGCCGCTCAACAAGAACGAAGAGAAGATCGAGAGGCTGAAGGTACGCTGAGGGCTATCCTGAACGTCTTCGCTGTAATATACTTACCACCTCATTCTGCAGAGCTACGTACGCGAATGTGGTGTCCGCAAAGTATGGGCGAAGGAGTTCAAGGACCTCGACAAACCCTCACAGCGGATTGCGCGGCTCGAGACAATCCTACGTGAATTGGGCATGACGGGGCGCCCTACTGTGGCTCAGGCGAAGGAGATCAAGGCACGGCGTGAACTAGCAAGCGAGCTTCGTACGTTACTTACTTCCACTTCATATCTACGTATGCCTAACGTCAGTTTGTAGAGGACGTGCAGACCTTTGAGAAGGCCTTTACGGGCAAGAAGCGCGGGGCAGAACCTCAGCCAGCTGAAGAAGAGAGCGACGAGGAGGCGCCCGCGGCTAAACGTATGGTCAGTGACCATCGAGGATGCCATATCTGCTGTCGAGCGCGACTGACATCTTTCTACAGACCGCAAGAGCGAGGATCGCCGCGTTCCTGGCGGACCAAAGTGACGACGACTAGTCGAATCTGCCTTGCGTTCTCGCTGTTATACCGCTTTGTACTTGCTTTCCTGCCTGCTTACATGTACTCTACCGGACATTCGTATTCATCCGACAGCCTCGTTAGTGGAGCTTTCCATTCGTCGATACAGCTACCGTCATAAGCCGCATGCGACTAAGATGTCCCGCGCGCGCGAATAGCGTCGATTACAGGGCGGATGACCTACTGCGTGTCCCACCCTAGCATGCATGCATACATATCGTACAGATGAGTGTATCTTACATAGTGCTATCGTCTTCTATTAGGTTCCAAGCGCAGAGAAGTTCTCGCATCGGGGACAGCAGGAGCAGCACCAGCATAAGGGTCGTAATACGCGTCTCCGATCTTATCGTCAGGGTCCGGCACCGCTTGGAGCTCGACATCCTCTGCGGTGCTGCTCGCTGTTGAGCTTGTAGCAACGGCGGTACTGACGTCGATCGATGTTAGCGTCTCTGATAGTGGCGTCTTGTGGCGAGCGATGAGCAGGATGAGGGATGTCGGATAGAGAGGCTGGGAGGAGGATGAGCGCCGAGCGAGACTGGTAAGAGAAGAGGACGTACGATCAACATGCTCATGATCATCCATGTCCATTGGAATCCTCGGTCCAGAGCGATCTCCTCGTACGCCGTAGGCGAGAAGAAATAGGCAGCAATGATGGAGACGTAGATGACCTGCGAACTACACGTCAGTACGCAGTTGCCATGACATCTGTGGTTCGCGAGTCTTACCCATAGCGCAGTGTAGACTATCCCTGTCTCTGTGAGCACCGCAAGCGCGCCTTCGACGGCGGAGACGGAGGAACGACCGGCCATGAAGATCTGCTGCCGAAGCATGCGACGCCGATGCCTGTTCACTCATCAGCAACTGGATATAGTGCGAGCCTGCTCGTCCACCGCACCATGTCTTGTATCCTATCGCGGCGGTGCTCCATATATTGACCGTCAAAGAGAGCGCCAGGGGTATGAGCAGAAACTGGAGGCCGAACGTTGCAAGGATGGCTACGCCGGCTATCCAAGTCACTGAAGGTCCCATCAGCGAACCAAGCTACCGAACAGCTGTGGATCTACTCACGGATAATGAGGATGAAGAATGCATAGTTCAACCTCCGCATGACAGCACTATTATGCCACACAACGGCCGTACGCCACAAGATGACCAGGTCTCCGCATAAGATCTAGAGTGGTGTTCAGTATCCTAATTCTCTGCAATATGATACAAGCTCACACTCAGGCCTTGCAGAATATACTGCCCGATGTCCGTGGCTGCTTCAAGGTTACTGGTGTGTTCGATGTAGCGCCCAGTGAAGTTGGAGGTAGCCGCCTTGACTCTCAAGCGGAAGCCGAGAAGATTGAAGCTGTAGCTCACGACGGCGCATCCGTACATGAGAGTCAGAGCCGCTAACATCCATTTGTTGGATCGTCGACGCATGCCGTCTGCTCTGTGAAGACAGCGATGAGCATGCCGTGGGATGTACTCATACTAGAGCTACTCACAGTAGGTACCGCACGGTCATGAAGAATGCAAGGGTGAGTAACGCTGCGAAACATGAGTGACGCCCATGCTCTCAGATGCCTGGACACGCACTGAACAACATAGACACCACTATGTTCTGGTACCCCGACACCAAGATCTCATCCAACACATACTTTGCGTCCTCCGCTTCAGATTCGGTGACGTTGCCGAAGAGGCCATACGTCGTATCGCGCCTGCCCAGAACCGAGGAAGCGGCCAGTTCAGTCCGGCGCAGAGGCATTTCGAGAGTGAATCAGGCCGCACTACAGCGGCAAGGAAGACGGGCGTGTTCATGGTCGTCGTTGCGGTGGCTTTGGATCTTATACGCCAAGCCATCGTCGGAACTTGCAGGCAGGCAGCCCTCCGCACTAAGCAGAATATGAATCGTAGTGATGGGTGATGCCATTGTGGTGATCCTCCAACTAAACTGGGTTCGTTCGGATTGACGGTGATCTGGAAGAGCCATTCCGAGATGTGCGATCAGGGCAGGGGTGGTGCGGCGGTGCCTGCGGCGTCGTCATGGTTTGGGCTTGGGCTTGTCGTGTGCGGCAAATACTCAGCCTGACAGCTGTTTGCAGAACGATAGGCCACCCTACGTTCTACACACACAGATTTGCTCCACTTCGCGCCGGCCGTCGACACGGGAATGGCATCAAGCGCCAGGACCAGTTAATCCGGGTTCAACTCGAATT
>UWZB01000253.1:0-31426 GCA_900536885.1 Peniophora sp. CBMAI 1063 | reverse complement strand
GGTTCAGACCTCGGAATTTGCCGAAAACGGCCGACCAGGTCGGCTTCGTGTACCGGTATGGGCCGACCTGGTTGGCCGACCCCTACGGCTGACGGACATGGACGGATGGGACGACACGCTCACAAAAACATGACACAAAAAGTGTCGTGATGCACTCAATCCATCGACGACGAGCTGAGCGCGCAAGCTTAGCCGCGCGACGCGTTGTCAGTGACGCGACGCAACGGCAGATCAACGTGTCCGACGCGTCGACGTCAAGCAGTTCGCGTCGAATCGACGTGTGTCACCCAGTGCGCGCTACTAGCCACAGGCAGAGCTCCGCTACCTGGGTGTAAGGATTGCACGGAAGCCGGGTGCAGAGTATGGCAGGTGGCGCTGCAAGGCAAGCGCTGCAAGGTAAACCGCGACCTCTCTGATACTTAGAATTGGCTATAATCTGTTCTGTATCAGACTGGAGGCTGGATAACAGCTGAAGCACTGACGATACACCCCGACGCGAACGACTCGGCGAAAAGTAGAGATTAGGTGCCGGGTGCCGAGCATGCTACTGGGTATAGAGCTCCGGGCAAGCTAGGGCTTTGGGCAATATGATGGAATTGAGCAGAGAAGTCACCGAATGCAAAGAAACCTGCTGAGTGTATGGCACAGATAGTATACTGGGTGCAGGGTACGTTTACGGGCAACCGTGAACGGCAAGCCCGTGCGGAGCACGGGTCTGCGCTAGTGCTATCTACAAATTTTCACGGTCTGAGCAGCCCGACGAAATAATCAGGAGCCTCCGGACAATTGACTGTCTCGTTTGACAGTAATACACTGGATATTATGTATCCCTTAGCTCATCATGTAATGAAAATCCAAGCCTCCTCTGTGTCTTCGTCGCCTTCCTTCCACCCGTCTGTCGCTGTTCCTGGCACACGAAACTCTCCGGTGCACCCTCCCAGTCCTCAAGCACATACTTCCCCGCACCACCCGCGGCGACCTTATCGTCCTCGCCGAACAGATCGCGCGCGAGCTGCGTATGACTGACACCCGCATAGGTCGTCACGCATCGCGGGTTCACGACGATCCGCGCAGGTCGGAAAGCACTGTTAGGGATGCTGAGCTTGACGGGCGGCGGTGCGGGGACATCCTCTGCCTCGTCCGCGTCGTCCATCGCGTCGTAGTCTGAGCCAGCATTGGCATCTGGGTCGACGACCGCGGCCTGCCGATGGGCATCTTTACGGCCAACGGCGGCATCCACGATATCACGCTTGTCGCCTTCAGCGGCAGGCTCGCGCTTTTCTTGAGCAGGAACTTCATGGTACTCTTTCGGGGTGTCCCTGCGCTCAATGACGAGCTCGGGCTTGGAAGGGACGGCGCGCTTCCTCCGCCTACGCACATCGTCGTCGCTGCCATCCATATCCTGCATACCCTCCTTCGCTTTGAGCAGCCACAGATCCCTACAGAACCACGCCTGCGAACTATCAAGGCATGGCGCGCCGGGGGATCGTGCAGGAGGCGCCTCCGTTGAGCTGGCCGCAGTAGCGTTGTGGTAGTCCATACCAGCGCGATAAGCGACACCGGCGTAGTAACTTTGCGCGGGATCGACAACGTGCGTTCCAGCTTCGCAGCAGAAGACCTGAAATGGAAGGTGCTGGGCGTAGCGCTGAGCGCCAGTGCGATCACGAACGGGCACGGCGTCGGCGTTAGAAGAGGATTTCGATTGGCGGAACTGGTCGCCGTTGATATCGCGTGTTCTCCATCTGTAGCCCGTAAGCAAACCTGCTTGATAAAGCGAATAATCGCACGTACCTATCGGAGAAGATGTAAAAGCCGTTGTGCTCTGCCCAGTCCATACCGCAGACCATGGCCGCGTCGTTGGCCTGGGAGACCTTGATGGTCTCAAAGATGTCGTTCGGACAAGTGAAGCCCTTGAGCCAGAGAACGCGGTGGAACTTGATTTTCCGACGCGTATACAGCTCGTGCAACGGTTCGAGCGCGAGATTGCGCATATGTGCTTCCTCGAGCGGGTAGTACGCAGCCGCAGGGTCGACGGTCATGCCGGGTACGCGACGAATACGGTACGGTATGCCAAGCAAGATGAGTACTGCTTCCGCAAGGTCGGTGAGCGTCTCTGTCGAGTCGGAGGAGTCGTAGTCAAGCATGGACACGAAGAGGTTCTGCGGACCGAGGCGCTTGGCCATCTGCACGATGACGGCGAGCTGATCGACGAGGAAGTGGTCGGCAGAATGGATGACAATGGCGATGTAGTATAGATTGTCTTGCTGCGCGAGCTCGTCGTACGCGCTGTCGAGCGTGTTCTGGCCGAACGGGCGCGTGAGTGTAGGACAGAGCGCGGCGACCCATCCGTTGAGGGATAGCAGTTGTTCGATGGAGGTC
Organism: Peniophora sp. CBMAI 1063; assembly: GCA_900536885.1. Lineage (NCBI taxonomy): Eukaryota > Fungi > Basidiomycota > Agaricomycetes > Russulales > Peniophoraceae > Peniophora > Peniophora sp. CBMAI 1063. The sequence goes on along the minus strand of UWZB01000253.1, from coordinate 29,047 downwards.
ATGACGCTTTGCGCGTCCATGACGGCGGTGTCCTTTCCGGCAATACTATGCAAATCAGACGCGCTCTCCGTACGCAGGACATCGGATACGCACAATGGTTTCTGAAACCGTTCCCAATAGTCATTTATGCCGTTCTCGATGATATCCGAGAGAATGTCCGGTCGTTCGTCGCGGCCCATCCGACTCTGCAAGAATTTGTGCCGTCGCACGTCTAGTCGGTCATCGCGTGAGACATAGTCCAGCACGTTGTGCTTCTGGATTTCGTTGGTAGGGGGCGCGGGGGAGAAGAATAGCACTTTGACAGCAAAAGCGAGAGCTAGGAAGAATAATATCCGGGATAGGCTCCGGCGCCTAAGGGTGAGCATGGTGGTTCGGATAAGGAGACAGGTCTAGCGTGGGTTGTACATGGATGTCCGGAGCAGGAATGGAAGGTGATGTGGCGCAAGCGCGGTCAAGTCGAAGAACGCGTCGAGCGCGCTGGCCACGCGACTTTATATTTCGCGCGCGTCAAAGTCAATTTACCGCCAGCTTGCTTCTGACTCTGACTGCTGGCAGACTGTCCTCGACTTGCCGTTTGCTTTCTTTTCACTTGAGTCGCCAGCCATGCCTCCCCATCTCATGACCCTCGCGGACCTGAGCGCCAATCAGATCAACCGCGTCCTCCACCACTCCTACCACCTCAAGCTCATCTCCCAGCCATGGTTGGCGCCACAATTCGCGAACAAGCCTACGCAACTACGCATGCCCTCGCAGTCCTTGTTCAACAAATCTATTGCCCTCTTATTCTCCAAGCGTAGTACGCGCACGCGACTTGCGGCTGAGACAGCTGCCACTTTGCTCGGCGGTCGTGCCCTCTTCCTCGGCAAGGAGGATATTCAGCTCGGCGTCAATGAATCAGTGCGCGACTCTGCGCGGGTGATTGGCGGAATGTGCCAGGGCATCTTTGCGCGTGTCGGTGACCACTCTGAGATAGAGGTGCGCTAGCTTATATGGCTCTGATATGATTGTATATTGACAACATTCGAAGGAACTGGCCGAGCACTCGCCCGTCCCGGTGCTCAATGCCCTCTCATCTTTGTGGCACCCTACGCAGATCCTGGCTGACTTGTTGACTCTGCATGAGCACGCTCATCTCTTCGACAAGTCGCTTGAGCCGACAAAACCAAGCCAGAAACTTTTACCGCATCTACAAACTCTTCATCCTCTTCCGCCATTAACGATCGCCTACGTCGGTGATTCTGCCAACGTACTTCACGATATGCTGGTCACGTACCCGCGTTTGGGTCATTCCTTGCGCGTCGCGTCACCTGATAAGCCTATGTACCGCGCTCCGACGGCTGTATGGGACCGTGTCAAAGAGCTCAAGTGCGACGAGAAGATCTGGTGGGGTACCGACCCTCGTGAAGCTGTGAAGGGCGCTGACGTCGTTGTCACCGACACTTGGATCTCGATGGGTCAAGAGGCCGAGTACGCTCAACGCGTCGCGGACTTTGCCGGTTATCAAGTCACAGAAGAGATGTGCCGCGAGGGCGGGGCGAACCCAGACTGGAAATTCATGCACTGCCTGCCGCGCAAGCCTCATGAGGTCGATGATGAGGTCTTTTACGGTCCCCGTTCGCTCGTGTTCCCAGAGGCGGATAACCGTAAATGGACGATCATGGCGCTCTTCGAGTAAGTGGTGACGTTCCTGTAGTGGATCCCAGCTGACTCGTTTTCCCTCTCCCCTCGATCAGTCTCTTATTCGGCAAGTGGAACGTCTTTGAGCACGGGGGAGCACACCGCTACTTTGTCAGCCAAAAGAACGATGACAAGCCGCGTCCGCCGACCAAGAGCGGGAAGACTGCACCTCCAAACAAGTCCACCCCGACCAAGTCATCGTAGGGTCGAAGAGCCGAAAAGGATGCCCACACGTACCTTACGAGTCCATACCCGTAGTTACAACACTATGATATCTAATCGCATCTCTACCCAAATGAATCACAGTTCACGTTCGTTGAGAAGCGCGCGGAACCCCGCGAAGTTGCCTATTTGCATTCGCTGGAGCGTTTGTGTGGGGAAGTTAGGCACGGTCTGCGCGGTGCAGCGGGACGAGTCGGGGAGTGCGCGCCACTCACGAGCGCGCTGAATGATCGCACCGAGCATCGGCGGACGAGCGCGGCGGGCCCAGATTTTACCCTGGCCGGCCTGAGAATGCGCTCGAGCTCCGTCGCTGTCGCGAACGACGTCCAGAGCGTAGATCGCGAACCGAACAGCGGAAGCAGTAGCGTACAGAGTCTGGGGAATCAACTGCATGCCGTGAGCGAAGAGCTGCCTTCGACGCGGAACCGCAAGGGCAAACGCGGGGATGTATGACGTCGTCCGCGCTCTCGAGCAAACTCAACCAATATCCCCCGCCGGCCGATCCCACCTTCTTGCCTCTGCACCACCACCACGTCCCACTGCTAGCCAGAGGCTCCCCCAAAGGTCTATATTTGACTGCAGACGATATATCCTCATCATACCTAGCGACGCCTCTCCCCGACTTTCGTAATCATGTCTGAAGAAAAGCGCGACGTCCGGAATCCCATGCTCTTCGAGGCGGCATGGGAGGTCGCAAACAAGGTCGGCGGTATCTACACTGTCATCAAGACGAAGGTCCCCGTGACCGTGCAAGAGTACGGCGACCGGTACACGCTCATCGGCCCGCTCTCGTACAAGACCGCGCCGATGGAGGTCGAGCCCGAGGAGCCGAAAGACCCGCACGTCGTGGCCGCACTAGAGTCCATGCGCAACAAGGGCGTCAAGTTCCTCTACGGCCGCTGGCTTATTGAGGGCAACCCGCACGTTCTGCTCTTCGACACGGGCTCGCAGTTCCACCGGCTCGACGAGTGGAAGGGCGACCTCTGGAATCTGGCTGGAATCCCTACGCCTCCGAACGACGGAGAAACTAACGAAACCATAATCTTTGGTTATCTCGTCGCATGGTTCCTCGGCGAGGTAAGTCCATCGCGGCCCGGCCTGTCTTCCGAATGTATACTGATGCTCACGATCGCGACAGTACGTTTCGCGCCAGCTTCATACGGCCGTCATCGCACACTTCCACGAATGGCAAGCGGGTGTAGCCATTCCCCTCTGCCGCAAGAGGCACATCGATGTCACCACCGTCTTTACGACACACGCTACGCTTCTAGGCCGCTACCTGTGCGCCGGCTCTGTAGACTTCTACAACAACATGCAGTACTTCGACGTGGACCACGAAGCTGGCAAGCGCGGCATCTATCACCGCTACTGCATCGAACGTTCCGCAACACACTGCGCCGACGTCTTCACGACCGTGTCTCACATCACCGCGTACGAGGCCGAACACTTACTCAAGCGCAAGCCCGACGGCGTTTTGCCGAACGGCTTGAACGTCGTCAAGTTCCAGGCGATGCATGAGTTCCAAAACCTGCATTCGACAGCCAAGGCGAAGATCAACGAATTCGTGCGCGGACATTTCTATGGCCACCTCGACTTCGACCTCGACAACACGCTCTACATGTTCACCGCTGGTCGCTACGAGTACCGCAATAAGGGTATCGACATGTTCATCGAGTCGCTCGCGCGCTTGAACCACCGTCTCCAGGCGGCAGGCTCAAACACCACCGTCGTCGCCTTCCTTATCCACCCTGCTGCCACGCAGTCCTACACCATCGACTCGCTCAAGGGTCAAGCCGTGACCAAGCAGCTGAAGGACACGGTCACTGAGATTCAGAACCGTATCGGCGCACGTCTCTTCGACTTCGCGTCACGGTCAAACGGGTGAGTTTTCTCGCATCAGGTGCCACATGACGTCGCTCACGCGTTCCTTTTAGCGAGTTCAAGCACCTGCCAGCTCCCGAGGAGCTGATCTCTGAGGAGGACAGGGTTGCGCTCAAGAGGCGTATCTTCGCTCTCAAGCGCAACGCGCTGCCGCCCGTCACGACGCACAACATGGTCGACGACGCTGCCGACCCTATCCTCAACCAGATCAGGCGTGTCCGCCTGTTCAACCAGTCGAGCGACCGCGTCAAGATCGTCTTCCACCCAGACTTCTTGAACTCGAACAACCCGGTGCTTGGGATGGACTACGAGGAGTTCGTGCGCGGTTGCCATCTCGGCGTTTTCGCCAGCTATTACGAGCCGTGGGGCTACACTCCCGCCGAGTGCACTGTGGTATGTCATCGCCGTGTATGACCGTTTCTATCGGAAAGCGCTGACGCATACCTCTAGATGGGTATCCCGTCCGTCACGACGAACCTGTCCGGGTTCGGATGCTTCATGCAAGATATGATCGACAGGCCCGAGGACGAGGGCTGCTATATCATCGACCGCCGGATGAAGTCCGTCGAAGACAGCGTCACCCAGCTCGCGAGCGTGCTGCACGACTTTTGCAACAAGACGCGCCGCCAGCGCATCAACCAGCGCAACCGCGTCGAGCGCTTGTCTCCGCTGCTCGACTGGAAGAACCTCGGCATCGAGTACAGCAAGGCGCGCCAGCTCGGCCTGCGCCGCGCGTACCCCGACGCGTTCTACCCTGGCGCCGAGGCCGAAGAGGAGTATGAGTTCGCGCATGGACCTGAGCGCCTCGCGATTAGCATGCCCGGCAGCCCTCGCTTCCGTTCCGACGCACTCAAGACGCCCGGCGACATGGGCACGCTCACCGAGGAGATGCAAGGCTTGAACACCTCGGACTACCGAGGCTACCAGTGGCCCAACCACACGGAGGACGACGAGGATAGCTACCCCTTGTATGTCTGTTTACCTTACGAACTGCGCGCCATACTGATCACTCTCTGTAGCCCGCTCATCATGAAGGTCCGCTCGCGCGCCTCGTCTGTCATGTCTGGCGCCAGCACACCGGGCGGTGGACCGTTCAAGGCCCTCAGCGAAGGCGACCTGCGCAAGGCCGACGCCGCACTCTCGCAAGTGAACGGCATCGTCAACGGCAACAAGACGGTCGCGGCGATGTGAACGTCAGAACTCAAATACGTTTCGGAATATCTTGGTATCGAAGTCAAGGAATGGGTTCCGTTTTGCTTCCTTTGAACTCTCTAGCTTCGTGAGCTCTTGTATTAGTAGAATGGCTCAAATCGTTCCATACCACACTACAATGCTGATTCCCAGTCTCATCCTCAATCATTGCGAGATATCTAGAGAACGATCTGGTATATGCTACAACAATCTACAAGCTCGTGAATACACTGCATCCCGTCCTCCTCTTTTATGCGCTAGTCGCGTCTTCTTTCGCGACCTGGATCGCTGCCTGGTCAACCGCGTCGCCGCTTTGTGCGGCTTCGGTGGTGCTTGCGGGTGCAGCCGCGGCTGGCGTGGGCTGCTCGGCGGGTTTAGCGGTGTTCTTGCCCTTGCCAGGTGGCGGTGGGTGGTAGACTTTCTCCTACGAGCATGTCCATATCGCATGCCATATCCGTCGTGCGAACTCACGTACCTTTTTCGCCTTCTTCACCGGCTTCTGCTCTTCAGGGTAGGCAGCCTTGACGAGTTCCTGCCACTCCGCGTCCGCCTGATACGCTGCCTGGATCGGCTCGAGCAGACTGACAAGAGCCGCCTCAACGGCCTTCTTCAGATCGCCTGGGTGCAACTCGCGCGCGGCAAATGAATCCTCAAGTGCTTGTGCGCTCGGGAAGTGCATCGGGCCGCCGAACTTCTCGGGCCGCTCGACGGTGAATATGGTACCCTCAGGTGCACCGGGACCGACAAATGGACGAAGACTCTGCGTGCCAATAGAGCCAGAACCCTCTGACCCGTCCTGGCCCGTCAACCCATGTTCGCGCTCGAGACGCATCGAAGAGATGGGTAGCAGCACTGCAGTTGCGAACGCGAGAACGCCGTTCTCGGCTACGTTGCCCTCCTCACAGAACGCGCTCTTGATCTTGCGTTTGACAACATCGGGCGGGTCAAGGAAGTCGATCTTGCTGTTCGGCTCGGATGAAGACATCTTGCCACCAGTAAGACCGGGCACCATCTTGTTCATCAAGTGCGCGCGCTTTGCGTAGCCCAGACGCGGAAGGTAGAGCTCAGCGAATGTGAAGATCTTGCGCTGTACGATGAAACGCGGGAAGGAAACAGCGCCCGCTACCCGTGAGCTCCTGCCGGCGTTTTCACGGAGTCAAACGCGGCGTACCTGGTCAATCCCACCGAACTGGAAGTCGACACCGAGGTACTCTTCGTCAAGAGCCTGCATACCAGGATAGATCAAACCGGAAAGTAGTGGGCTCTCGACCTGCTTGACGACCTCCGCGCCGGCCTTCTTAGCGTCGTGCTCAGTGACAGTCGCGCAGAGACGGAAGTTGTCCATGGTGTACTTGGGAGTGAGTTGGTACGACGAGCCAGTGACGAAGATGAGCTTCTCGGTCGGGATACCGAGCGACTTCAAGACGGTGAAGATGACTTTCTCGTAGTACTTCGAGCGCTTCTCGATCAACTCGAACGGCGCCTTCAAGTTGTCGAGGAATGCATGAATATCTGCACTGGAGATCAGAGCATAGTAGTATACAAGTCCATCATACACACCTGCGATGAGGATTTTGACCTGTTATCCCTGGTAAACGCGGATTCCAATCACTCGCTATATGAACATACCTCTACGCCCGCGCGCAGAAAGTCGGCAAGTTTCGTCAGAGGGACAAAGTAACCGATGTGCGCTATGCGACAGGTCGACGAGATGAGCCATCTAAATATGTAAAGACGTACGTCTTCCAGTAGTAGCAGTTCCTAGGCGCGATCTTTAGCATAGCCTCAAGTCGTGACTGGAAAAGACGCGCACCCCAGTAACATTTTGGTGTACGGCCCTCGTCCAAGATCGCCTTGATCCTCTCTCCGCCAAGTACCTCGCCAAGGCCGCGAGTGATGAGTTCAAAGCGCTCGTCTGCGCTTGCGTTGGGAGCAGCCATGATCGTAGAGAGCAAGATGATCCAGCCTTCGACTTCTCCGAACCATCGAGTCAATCTCCCGCGAGCGCGCGGTCACGGTCTCGTGAGCGCGTTCTGTCTCCGCGACGCGGCTTGTCGCGCTTTGCTTCACGCCCTCGTCTGTAAGACGGGACCCTCCATTCTTATCGCCGTTATGGAGCAGGATACATCTACACATTCGGACCTTTTGAATCATTCTCTTCTGTCGATTCTCCGCTGTATGCCGCGCTGTCAGCGAGCCTCTTGACGAATCAACTCGGTAAATTGACCGCGCGCCATCGTCGCTGGCGCCTATAGTCGACTCACATGGTATTCGCCGACGGCTCGCATGCTGGCGTTGTTCTGCAAAAGATGAGGCTGTGCTGATGGCGCAGAGCAGTAAAGTCTTGCCTTGTTCTACTTTGGAGAGAGACCCTGATCCCACGTGTACATTCCCTTTGTCGCGGGCATGCGCCGGCCGTATGCCATCACAGGGAGACCTTAGCCGTTTGTAGCAGAAACCTTCACGATCGCGCTATAAAGACGAACCAATACGTGCAGCCTTTCTGGCCCCTCTCCCATCCGTATTTGCCGCGTATCTGCAGGCTTCCCGCTTCCCGCCCGTTGCCGAGGTTCTTGATGCCACGCGATACACGCGCTACGAATTTCGCCATCGTTCACGATTCCGGCACCCTCCTGAAGCAGAAACATCATTCATGGACTGACAATTCCACTATGGCCCAGCGCGTAATGGGTCTCCGCACGACCTACTTCTGGCTCCGCGAGTCTCGCCGGTCCAATAAAGTTAGCGCCAAGGCCACCATCCTCACGCCTAGAGGACCCGTCGAGACGCTGGAGCCAACATTATTGCTTGCTGAACTGATGACTGAAGGTCTACAGAAGCTTTCTGATGACAGTGATGACTGGAGGGCATTGTCGAAAGGCGGGATAGTCGACATGTATTTCGAGATCGTCACCGATCCTGGCTTCTTCACCGAGCACGTGGTACGCCAATGTACAGCCTTTTCTTATCGCGTCCTTTTACAAAAACGCGTAGATCCTCGTGGACGTATTGCTGCTAGGTTTCAACAGTGCTGTCGAGAATTGTTCCCGTGACGTTACACTATCTAATAACGTGCTCTCTCGTGCCCGGGACCTCTGGAAAAGCATCTGGGATTCGCGGGAGTACATCCGTGCGTGGCCTCGGAGCAAGCGTCTTCCTGCTTTCCAGGCAGCGGGGAAGTTTACCGAGCCACTCGCCTATCTGCTTGGTCTCTTTCACGCACTTTACTGGCAACGGTTCGTCACACCTTTTTCATTCCCATAGCGAGTATCTCGGTTGATTTCAAATAGGCATTCGTTCAGCCCTCCGTTTGACACGTATATGCCCCATGTGGGCTTACTCCTCTGGGAGCGCACCAAGGGACGCCAGGACCTCTCCTCTAGTGCGACACTCTCCTTGAATACCCTCAACATCCTCAACTCCGAGCGTACGCCAGAGTTCATCACAGCATACGAAACATTTTCCAAAGACGCCATCGTCAACGGTATCGGCCTTGAAGCCTTCCGTCTACGCTTTGAGCAGGATACGCGGCGCTTGTCCAATACACGCGACGAAGATATTGAAGAGGAAGACTACGCTCATTGGGCCCTGCTTCATCAACCGCTGAGAACGATGGACGTCATGATATACCTGATGCACCATGATACGCTGGGGATCTGTGTCGAGCTCTGTAACGCATTATCCCGGGAGCTTCGCCTCCACCTTGGCGTCTACGGCATGGTCTTTGAGACTGTATATCAACTCTTCAGGTACGCATAAGCAGTTGTTTCTGACTATACCGGTGTCTGATTTTGGGTATAGCCTTTACGCTGGGCATTGGTATGGACATCTCGACCAAGATATCGTTCTGCGCGGCGATACGGCGGTGGATATCCTTGCAATCGCTATAGCGTTCACGGCAAGAGCTGGAAATGGGACTAAAGTTGGCTCTGCCCGTATGAACGAAGCTTTCTTACTGCGCATCTGCGACGATCTCTATTACCTGACCTCCTTCATTACGGTCGCTCCAGATGCCAGTCCTTCCCCCAAAGCAAAATTCATCGCGGAATGTAGAGCGCACGCGCCGTCGCAGTGGCACCAGTCGCTTACTCTTCTTACTACGGCGATGCAGCGCGGCGAGCTCAACAAGGACACACATCATCGTATGCTTCAATACTGGGTCGATTTCGGCAGGGCCCTTGGGCTGAAGGAGGATAAGGAGCGTGTACGCCTTGCGCGCTTGACCCGAACGCGTTGTGCGTGGCCCGAATGCGTCTATCACACGTCTGACCCGGAGAGAACGCTGCCGTCGTGCAAGGGGTGCGGCCAGGCCAGATACTGCGGCAAAGAATGCCAATTGAAGCATCGGAGGGAGCACAAGAGGGATTGCGGAGACAGACTGCGTCAGTAGTACGTTTGGCGCGGACGAGATTCCTCCAGCCGTAGTGTATCCCGATGACAGCGCGGACGCAATGGTAGAAGTTCTTCTGATGCCTGTTCGCCATGTTCAAACCTTCATGTAGGTTGCGCACCGAGTGTACCCTTCCCGTCTAAACAGTCAGAACTCGCTCGAATTCACAGAGGAATCACTTTCCATCTATGATGATGCCCCCTGCCATGTGGCACAAGGTGGGCTGTAAAGATTAGCTGTGCAAGTGGCTCCCTCAGCGTACTCGGATTTTCTCTCTATGATTGTCTCTTAATGTCACGTAGAAAATCGAATGTCCAATGTTATGACCGCGCACACAGAGCGCGGCTGAGTATTGGTACTTCTTTGAAGTGTCTGAGCGAGGCGAATAATATACATGCGTGTGAATGTCCGCGAAGTGTGTACGCCCACGACCGTGCTCCGAATCATGATGGTTCAGTTCGTCGTATCAACTGCGTATCCTTCTCCTACAGACCAGCCTGCCATTGCCGGATGAGATCTTGCCGCTCCATCTCCTCAAATGGCGACAAGTCATGGAGCGAGTCCACCGGACTAATCGAGCGTCGGATCGGCTCATCCTCGCCCGATATCACCTTTCCGTCCGCGCCTATATGCATTTCATGAGCACAACCCATGTGCATAGACGCTATGAAGCTCGCCTTGCGTTTCGGAGACCAGGACGGTCCCAGACGTGGACGACCTTGCATGGCTCGAAGCCTTCTGCTCAGCAATCCATCGAGCCGCATCCTCTTCCAACAACCGCATGCGCCAGTAACATAGCTCCGGCACAACTATCCCCTCCAGTAACCAGTGCCCTAGAACACGCGCGACCAGCACGCCTGCTGGTACCGACAGCAACACGCCCGCGAGCCGTAACTCCAATGCTGGCGCGAACTGGTTGTTGGCGTCTAACGGGACCGCAATAGCCGTGAAGAACATGATGAACCACACGATCTGACCAAGCAGTGGCGCGACGAAGTTCACCGCGGCGAGAGTGGCGTCGAGTGCGAGAATCGAGAACGGCGGGATGCGCGTTCGCTGGGCGGGATGCAGTTGAGAATCCATTGGTGAGGCGGGGTGAGGGTGAACGGGTGGCGGTGGTGGCGGTGGTGGTCAGAAAGAACGGGAGCCTTGTGGAAACGCTCTAGCGAGTGGTTGATGTAAAGAACACGAGGCAAACAAGAAGGCCAAAGAAGGAAAACATGAACCAAGCGATGCACAACCACGCACAATTACGAACGAAGTCCCCCTCTGATCATCAACGCGCACTGACCTTCTACTGGTGAGATAATAAGATCGAAGGCCCAAAACAGAACAAAGCAAACGCGACCATGCATTAATCCATCGTACAATCACACCCTATATAGATGCTTATAGCGCCTAGCTCGTGTCCATAGCCTCTGCGGCGGCGTTCGAAGTGATTGGCAAGATCTCTTCGCTGACGATGAGCGAGCGGACTCTCTCTTTGGTCCATGCCGTAGTCCCGCGCCTGAAGTTGTACCTCTTCTCCTTCTGTACACGCTCGTTCGGCTTGATGTAGTTCCGCAACATGTCCGTCTTGTCCTTCGTGATGACGCAGACGTCGATGTTCGAACCTGAACCAAGATCGTTGAAGATACCCGCCGCAATGGCTTCCGAGACGATCTCAATCGCGGCTTCGCGCTGTTCAGATGTTAGCAGGGCCATGCCAATATAAACGATTACGACCGACGTACGCTCATCTTCGGTTGCCACTTCGATTCGAATACGGCCATGGCAGCGAGCGAACCGGATCCCATTGTCACGTACGGCAGCTTGTCTGTTGAGCCGTGTGGCGCGACCGTGAAGAGGTGAGATCCTGTTGCATCCACCCCGCCAAGTACCAGTGCTGCACCAACATGACCCTGGTAGCTATGTTCTTATAAGACTCATTGTATAGCGAACACTATTGCATGGACGTACCGGAACAGATGTTGCTTGAGCATGGTCATAGCGGTCACGACGCGCGGCTTGCGCCCGGTTGAAAGCCCGTGCAGCTCGATGTTGGAGGAGATGAGCGCGGTCACGAACTCGGTGTCAGCGGCGGTACCCGCGCCACAGCATCGAATATGGTCGGCGATGTAGTGGATCTAGATTCCGCGTTAGCTACTCGATGCGCACCATATTATACGCGTAACTCGCCTTCTCGCAATTCTTGTCGGCAACAATGGGTCCAGCAGTTGCACGGGTATCGGCGCCTAATACGATGCCTCCCTCGAAAAGACAGCCGACGATTGTTGTACCCGTCGATGTAGCGTTGGGAAGCTTTACGCCATGGTTCGCGAGATACGAGTTCCTGCATCACGTATTAGCTATGCGAGTGGATATTATATTCACTCCCACACCTTGCAACATTTGAAAAGTCGAAGCCGCCCTGAGATTCGACAGCAGCCATGGTAGATGAGGACAAGGTGGAGAAGCAGGAGTTACGCGTCGCGGCGCGCTCTGAACGCGCGACGCGTGCGCGTCGTCTTTAGATTGCTTACATCATCCGCGTACAGCCGGTGCAACAAGAGCCCATCAAGATACCGCGACATCGCCTTTGCTTTCGACTGCCATTACTCTCTCACCATGGAAGGCTGGAACAAACTCTCTGCCAGCATCGGCCAGCTCAACCTCGGCCAAAGCGCGAGCAAATTCACAAAGGGATTCAACTCGAGCGTTCAGGCTACCCGCGAGCGTCTTGGGCAGGTCTCGGCGGATGAGATCACTGAACTCCCGCAGGGTACTTCGATCCTTGTATTCCATATCCGGTTTGAATACTGACTGTATCGCAGAATACAAGGATCTCGAAGCGCGTGTCGATGCTCTGCGCCAGGCGCACGTCTTCTTGCTCAAGTTGGTATCTCTCTTTCTGATCATGTACATATTGTTGACGTCTGTCAATCTAGAGTCGGCAAGGTTTACGAGAACGAGGCGTACGACTACCCTACTCAGGTAAACGAGACCGTTGCTGAGCTCGGCACCACCATCGGCGCCGGCATCACCAACTTTGCTGCCGCCAACCTCAAGGGCACGAACCTGCCCGCACCGAACCCGACTGCGCCGCCTCCCAAGCAGCACAAGACTCTCCCACATGCGCTCGGTCGTGCTGCTACCCAGGCCGCTCAGCACATCCAGGGTGTTGCTGGCCCTGAAGACCGCCTCGGACGTGCGCTCGCCGAGTACGCCGGCGCTTGGGATAAGATTGCGGCAGCACGTGTCGAGCAGGACGCCTCGATCGTCCATGGTTTCACCCACCCGTGGCAGCAGACCCTCAACAACTCCATCAAGCTCGCTATGAACGCTCGCGGTGCCGTGCGTGCCAGCCGTCTCGAACTCGACGCGGCCAAGCAGACGTGAGTTCCCAGTTTGGACGGCGGCCGAACATGCCCGCATCGCATCGCATTCGGACGCTGATGTGTTCATATTCCTACTACAGCCTCAAGAACGCCGGCCCGGCGAAGCAGGAGCAGGCACGTCTTGAAGTTGAGAACGCGGAGGATGATCTTGTCCAGAAGACTGAGGTCGCGATCACCATGATGAAGGCTGTTCTCGACAACCCCGAGCCCGTCAAGAACATCAATGAGCTTGTCAAGGCCCAGCTGAACTACTTCGCTGCTGCCGCCGATGCTCTTAACACCGTTCAGGGCGAAGTCGAGGAACTCGCAGTTGCCGCGGAGGGCGAATACAGGTAAGCCAACCTAGATCTTGCTCTGAGATTCTCGCTCATACGCCGGACTAGGAAGTCTCGCGACCACTGAGGTTCCACTGACATGAACGAAGGATAAGACCGAAGTTGTTGTTTGTACGAGTACAAGTACAGCATCCGATGCCTGCTCTATGATTGTATCTTTGGATGTATCCCCGGACCTGGACTCTCGCTTCATTGCTGCTTGATCGCAGATGTTGTTTCCTTACGCCTCAAATATACACTGACGGCCCTGGGCGCCGCAGCTCCCGCTTCCTTTCCCCTCCGCACTTTCATGCCTGATCGATATGTACCGTCGGAATCGTCGAGGCGCGCTTGCCCAAGTCATTGCTCAAACCCCAAGAGTCCACTTTTTTTCCCTTATCCCGAACCCGGTATAAGATGCACAGAGTGTCGACACAACTGAGCCGCTCCCACTCGCTGAAAGCACCCATCACAGGACATCCATACGCATACGGATCTTCGATCGCAACGGTCGTCGCTCCGGCAGCGTAGTCCATGATATGCCCGACATGACTCTCAGGTTCACCCTCGTCTTCAAAGTTCTGAACCTCGCCCAGAGCAAAAGCGAGTTTTTGGATATCCGGCACGTGCTCACTGAGCACAGGGACCAAGATGTCTTCGGTGAAGTCGTCGCGAATGTAGGGATAGATGAGGTAGGGAGATCCATCGCATTCGATGTGAAACGACACAGCGGGCTGTAGTCCTGCAAACCAGGCGCAATGGTGCTCCTTCGTCTCCGAAGGGAGCTCGTACAGATCGATATCGAATCCGTCGTCCGGGTTGGTGGGATCGCGATCATCGTCGTGCATACGAAGCGCGTTGAAGCGGCCAGGATGTTCGCCAAGGGCTGCGCGAACGAGCTCTTGAAAGACTGTGGTGCCGGCCTGGTCCGAACGCAGGCGGTGTTTGGACACCTCGACTTTTGCACGAGCAGTAGGAGGGAGTGCCAGGCCCGTAAGAAACACAGCTGCCTCCCCGGCGAAATCCGACAGGTATAAACTGGTCAAGTGTGGTAGGTACACTCTATCGGTCCTGGTGGCGATGCGGAGCTCCTCAGCAGGGCGATCGTCCCAAAAAACATTTTCAAGGTGAACACGACGCAGTGTATGTTTACAGGCGTCGAGGACGCCGAGAATGTACTCGGGAGACGCGATCCATTGATACATTGGCCGCCGGCGCATCACGATCTGTAGCGACGCCAGGGCAGGAGCCAGCCAGACTCCGGTGAAACAGCAGTTCAGCAAGGATATCTTTTGTAACTTGGGTGCGTCGAGGGTCTTGTTGAGATCTTTTTTGTAAGGCTCTGAGAAGTGACTAAACGATAGCTCGAGCTCCTGCAGTTCGGGTAGCGGGGAGGTGAATAACGTGGACGCTTCTTCAAGCTCTGGCCCGGCAGGATTAACGTCGTTTTCAATGATCAGCGCTTGCAGGCGATTGAGAAGTGCCACTTGATCGTCCCGGCACGCCTGCAGCAGTTCTGCCAGTCCAGACTCGGTGGGTAAACCGTGAGAGAAGGGAAGCTCCACTCGCAATAGCGCTGACGGGCCCGCGCGCATGAGCATTTCGTGCATGGCACGCGCATATACGCCGATGCTCTTTGCCCAAAAGGACGCATTCCCGAGCAGAGCTCTTCTCCACACTGAATTGATATGTCCCAGGCGAAGCCATCCGATAGGCGGATGCGTAAATTGTGCGTCGGGCGGGCCGTGCGAGCGGTACGGCGGTTCTGCATCTACAACGAACGAGAAGACGTGTATGAGAACTTCGAGGGGGGCTTTGCGCCAAGGCATATCTTGATGTCTGGCCGCGAGTGAGTGACACATCGGATGAGCCATGGATACCCGACCTACGGGTGAAGACCACTACTCTGAGGCTGTACTAAATGCTGCGGAGCACTCGGAGGCTGCTGTATTGGAGGCGCGGTCATCGCCAAAGTAAACGGGATTGATGATCGTGGTAGGAAAGAAAGAGCCCGACGCGACAAGCAGTGTTGCGGGCGCCGAAGTCATCCACGTTCCCAGCCCCAACTCGGAGATATCACGACGACCGTGAGGCAATCAGTGAACTCTGCCAGCGTGTAACGGACAAAGTAGCGGTGATTGTCCAGGTAGGATATGCCTCCTCGGCAGAATAATGAACGAGGTACGCACCGTGAACAAGGAGTCATAGTCGTTTATTACCTTGCCGAGTGACAATCACACGATCACGCAGGCATGACAACCAAATCAAATCGATAGCAGGCAACCCGCGGGGGTGCGGCGTACAAAGCGAACAGAACGTACATCGCAACACATGACAACGCAGGCAAACATGGACCAGGAACTATGTACGATAATCGTAAGTCGGCCCCGACCAGCCAGAAATGACACCAGAGGACCGAGGGCAAAGAGCGTAGTGGACAAAGAGCGAGCCGGTATACAAAATCGAGGGTAGATGGGACAAGGGGAGTGTAAAGGTGATGACCGTAGGGGGTGCGCGTCCGTGCGTGGGGTTAGATATGTGCTTAGAGGAGAGCACCGCCGACAGCCGCAAGGGCGCAGGCGCCAAGAGCGTAGATGGCGCTGCCGAAGGAAGCACCGGCCAAGGGAGAGGCTGCGGACGACTGGGTCGAAGAGGCGGCGCTTGCAGAGGCGGAGCCGGACGAGGATCCAGAGGATGCGGGCGACGTCGACGACGCCGAAGAGCTGGCGGCCGAGGAAGTCGCGGCCGGCGTAGCTAGTAAATATGAGCATCCCTTGACTCGTGAATGGACACTCAGAGTACGTACTGCCGGCAGGCTTGACGCTGAAGTCAGAGCTGTTGGCGTAGACCTGGGACGCGTTGGTCGGGTTGATGAACACAACCTGGTAGTTGTCACCGCTGCGGATCGTGACGTTGGTAACCGTGAAGGACTGTGCAACGCGTTAGACAGATGCATGGCTGGAATTAGGCAGACGGTAACGTACCTCGGCCGAGGTGTTGAGGAAGCGGGCAATAGAGAAATCGCCATTCAACGTCTGTATGACGAAGTCAGTACAACAATATATACTTTACTTGCATGGAATCACGTACTTGGTTGTTGGAGTTCGTGAGGATAACGTCGACCTGGGCGGGATCGCCAGACGAGAACGACCAAGAGATGGTGTTGCTCGAGTTGGCAACCCTACAAATTTTGCGTATCAGTACCGTTGTCCCCCAGCTAATGACGGTGAGAAACGTACCAGTACTGGGAAGCAGACGGCCCATTGATGGTAATCGCTGTATACGAGGTGAGAAGCGCATTCTAGGGAGGAAATACCATGCTCGTACCGAGCGCAGAGGCGGGGAGGAGCGCGAGGGCGGCGAAGGAGGCACGCATCGTGACGGAAGGGGCGAGGGAAACGGTCGGAAGAAAGAGCAGCGGGGCTGTTGAACTGCTCTAAATTCGCGCGCGTGAGATCTATATACTGAACAGAACAAGGGACACGAGGCGCTTCTGATGCCATCAACTATTGCAGGAATGCGACTTGCCTCTCCCACTCACTGCGCGCGACGACCATCAGCATGGGTGTTTCACCGGTGTTGCCCCCGCGAGCAGCTTTGAAATGGATATAGACCTTACAGGACAATGCAGCGCTAGCCTGCACAATAAAGCCGCCGATAAAGCAGTCTCACGACCGTCGGTAGCCGCGGCGTGTACTACCGGGACCGATCTTCTTCCGCGTTCTCGCTTCTCACCAGTGACTTCTCGTGAGGCAATCACTCCGTTATTCTGCTATTCTGGCTCAGAAAATAGAGGCACGAGTTGACAGTCTGAGTTCCATAAATCCTCAGACAGCTGAAATCGCACAGCACGTCTTCGATATGCCATTCAGATAATGCCCTCGCCGTCGTACACTTCACGTTCTCGACCACTCCCGAGCTACGCTTTCTACGTCCGCTCACTGTGCCTTCAGCCGGTTCCCACACTCATTCTTATGCCTGGCCTTCCAGTCGGCAGTCTGGCACTCCCTAGTGCAGTATCGAACGTCGTTACAGCCCGCGCACTTTCTGAGCGACCCATCTGTCTTCACGCAGTGATGCTCGCAGCGGTACCACCCGCAGTGGATGCGCTTGAGCCGCTCAAGTCGCTCCCGCTCCTTGTCACGATGAAGGCCTAGGGATTTGCCGAGCAGTATCCAAGCGTGTATGAGGCTGGCGCAGTGTTCCTTCTCAATGACCCTGTGATAATTGGCTGTCTCCACCGCGCTGAAAGCGGCATACCAATGATCGGGTGCGCTGAGGAGACACTCTTCGTAGAAGGCATGCGCTTGGGGCTTGAAGCGTCTTGACCTCGGACGCAGTTGTTGGAGGACTTTCTCGGCGCGAAGGAGTCCTTCGCGGAGAAGGGGAATGAGAACTAATGATTGAAAGTCCATCAGTAAGTTACTCGAATCGGAATACAATGGACTAACACTGACTCTCGCGATCCTTGCAGTCTGGCCTTGTCACCTGATGCAGGCCCTTGGAGAAGATGGTGATGAGATCTTCGCCCCGGAGGGCAACGAGTGGCAGAGCGTCCTTTCGTTCGATACGGGTAATCCAATGCGCTTCGAAGGCTTCGCTAAACCATGAGTCAGGAAAGATATTCTCGCGGTGTATGTGAGTTCGACGACTGACTTGAACACTCGCAAGACACAATACAACACGTGGGTGCTTTTCTCCACATGGTTAGAGTTCCTGGCCAGCTCGGCATGCAAGTTGATAAGCGAGTCCAGTGTTCCATGGGCGATGAGATGAGGCAGCACACTCGACGCGGTCATTATCGGAAGACAGAGAATCCAGGTCTTGTAATCGAGAGTGCACATATTTTCTGGATGACGTTGACGACTGATGTGCAGATCCAGGCGCTCAAGATACGCCTCAAGCCCTACGCCCTCGATAACAGCTTCCTGGGCGAATTCCTCCGACGAGTCGCGAATCTTGGAAAAGAGTCCATGTAGCCCATTGAGTGCGAATTCGGCGTAATGAGCCAGGTCGGGGTGCTGGTAGCACATCCAGAGCGTGAGAGATGCATGTGCAATATACGTGTCGGTTGGGGCGAATTCCGAGTGCCTTCTCCGTGTGTCAGTGCTGGTCGTGACCTGGATCTCTAGAGAGTCCCTTACCGGGTGAAATAAAGGTTGTTCCAATGGATTAGTACTGAGGTGGTGATAGTCTCGTACCCCTCGGCGTGTTCGCGGTCGATGTCGGTGGCGTACTCTGTGGGCGAATATGGGGGCAAGAGATGACGCGAATCCCAGAACGGTTTCCAAACACTGCGCGTCCTGTCAAGGATTGCGTCGATCACGGTCTTGTCTACCAGTAGCCTCTCCTGCATGAGGATGTGTCTCATGCCCGTCCAGACCGCCTCAACCACTCTCTACAATGGGCGTGATCAGTCCATCCAGTAGGACATGGTTCGGAACATATCAATCACTTACGACGTGTTCCTTCAGGGACCCTTCGCTCGCAAGGATATCGAGAAGCACCTCCAAGACGCCGGCTTTTGTGAACAATTCCCAAGTACGGACGCCGAAGCTTGGACTATCAGCTCCCTGTAGCATGTAGAACCCAAAGACTCTGAGAACAATGAGATGCTCCTTCATGTCGTCCGGATCGCCGGGGCGCATGAACTGGCTGTCGGAGTAAGGTCGAATAGAACCAGTTGGTACGTGTCCGGCGGCTTCGTCGTACATGGCGCGGTGGCCACCCATCCGCCGACCAATCTCGAGGATCTTGGCAGCACGCCATGCGTGACCGCCGTCGTTGTGAGTGCCTCCAGAGAGACTCGATACGACGCGCGCCATGCTGAGGAGAGGAAGATGGTAAGAGAGGGATGTTTTGACCCGACGTTGGGCTGCTTATATTTTCTGGAGGCGTGATCAACCACACATCTCGACGATCCCGGGTGCACCGTGGTTGAGTGGTTGGCAAACCACAGTTACTCACGTCATCGATGGGATTTCTCACTCCCAATAGTTTACATTGAGCATACATCAAGAGCTCCATGCCGACCGCGCGCGAGAGCCTGTTCCAATGGGCATACGAGCTTGCCTGCTTGGAGAGTCGGATGCCGCCGCACGAAGACTCGTGTTTTGTTACCTTTCGTCACGATACTCTTCAGAAGGGCGAAGGCGTGCGCATGTTTTGATTATATCTCTCATGTAGCCTCTCAGAAGAGAGCGGGAGCCAAGTGGAAGGCCCGACAGAAGCCAGCAGTGACGCTCGTGCGGGCGCGAACGTGTGCGATCGATATACGAGACGATGACCGCCAGTCGCCAGCACGGCGAGGACGCGACGTACAAGTTTGGAGCACGCCGTGCTTACCGCACACAGGGATAGTTTCGCAAGGAGATGAAGGACCAGGATCCAAGATCGCGCGCGTTAACAAACCCTGGGCCAGAATGCACTCGAGCGCATAGTTTCATCTCCTCCACGCCCGCTGCTTCGGATATGGGCCCAGGTTATGTGTTCATCCCCATCTAACATGATCGTCATCCGCATGTTGTATAAGTACACGAACATTCGGCCTCCTCATCACTACCCTCGTACACACAGTCAACCCTCTGTGACCGTATGAGTCATAATTGGGGTACTCCTCTTCGCATTCTTCGTCCTACGCTCGCCGTCGTTTACCGTCCATGAAGATGTAATAAGCCGCACGATTGGAGGGCGAGCACTCTTCGTAACGGAGGCTGATCGGATGCGGTCCCACGCGGTCCCATAGCGAGGTCTCCCTCAGAGAATGAGAATCCAAGAGCCACGATGAAGATGTCGGTCGCGGAGTTGCGGTACAGGAGAGCTTGAGAGAATACGATTAGAAGCGAACCGAACGCGCGCGAGCTACACCTGTCGGCCACGCAGAAGACATGCTTAGCGAGATCCGTCCGTCGAAGAAGTCGTCGGCCTCAAGAGCTCCTCGTGCACGCAGACGCAGTGCGAGAGTGAAATCGAAAGAGATCAAGCTTCACGCGGGGAAGATCGTAGCATGTGGCCAAGCCAAGATCAGCGAGGCGCCGACATCGTGTACCGAGCATTATTGGAATCTTCGCGCGCCAGTATGTAGGCAGAGAACTTAAAAGACGCTACGGGCGAGTCGATGCGATGATTACCAACATCGGCAACCGGTAGCGCGATTGAGACTGGTGACAAGATTTCCCAGCGACAGTGCAGCGGGCAGAGAAAACATGTCCAGCGTACATGTAGAGTGAGTTAATTCAGCTGTAAGGAATACAGTTCGTCGTAGAGAAGATCTGTAGAGAAGCGGCCATAGACGGACGAATAGCGGCGCCCGGGTTTTAGCAGCTCGTTGAACAGGCCGACTGAATAGTCGACGTAGATCTGGCCAAGTCTACGCCCAGCACGCAGCTGGTCTACGCCACTGCATGTACTTTAGACATCGCCTTGGCCAACGCCCACAAAGCTCTCGTGACGGTTCAACGGAGAGTGGCTCGGGGTTGGGAAAGCGCTCGGACATGTTCGCAGCGCGCAGAAAGTGTGACGGCAGAAGCCGGGGCGCGTCGGCAGCTGATTCCGTGAAGTTGGCAAAGGAGGGAACCTGCCCGATAGGAAGCAGACGTCAGCGTACTTTCCAAGTCGAGGAGCCCAGATGTGCAAGATCGGTATCACGCGCGCAAGGAGGACGTTCTGCGGGGAAACAGGGGGCGAGGGACGACGTCGGGGGGCTGGGTCAAGTCAGACGCGGGAGGCCGCGAGAGGCCGAGCCGTCGACGGGCGAATGGGAGCGTGGGGAAAAGGCGAGATTGACGTCTGTCGAGTTGTTTGCTCTGAGGCTATATCTTGCCACACTCTTTCATCACCTTCTCCTCACCTTCCGCATCGAGCACGATGTCTGCGTCGACGACGCTGCAGAAACGGCTGTACACAGTCTTGCCGCGGGGCGTGACCCAGGCTGCGGCCGCGGCGTCGTCGTCGTCCCGCGTGCGCTCAAACTCGGCCTCGTCCTCCCGCTCCCTCTACACCGCCGCAACACCGACAGGACTTACCGGCGGCTTCTTCGATGCGGCGCCGCAACCCACGCCGGGGAGGTCGCAGCTTGCGGTCAGCCGATTGCCGATCGAGGGCAGGGGCGAGGTCGAGGGCCCGCCATCGCCCACACACCACGGCAACGGCCAGCATTCTTCCAACTCCAGCCATGGCCCTGCACCTCCATCGAGCATTGCGCTCACGTCACCGCCGGCAAATAACTCGTCGCCATTTGCCGCACCGTCGTCCGGCCCGTTCTTCCCGTATCCGCCGTTCTCCCCGCCTCCAGCTCCTACCGCGGCAGCACCCCTGGACGCGCATGCCCACCCAACTGCCGCCGGCAAGCGCGCACAACGACACAAATACTACTTTGATGTTGGCGCCTATGGCATTCCGAAACGCTCACGGACTGTGGTCTCTGGTCGTGATGGACATGGTGGAGCAAGGTCACGACAGACGGATGCATTGGATCTGGCCGTAAACGTCGGCGAGGATGCATATTTCGTCCGCGAGAATGCGATGGGCGTCGCGGACGGCGTCGGCGGCTGGTCTCGCAACCGTGAGTATAATCTCCGCACACTCAATTTGCGGTATCCCCGCCGCCCTCCCACGCATATTCGCTCTCTATTGGGCGGGTACACGCCGCTATCAGTCTTAGTTTGGGAAGCGCCCTGCGCCGCGATGATCTCGACTGTCGCTTTGCCTTTACCCGCTGAGCGATGGGGCGGGGCAGCTTCCTGCCCAGGGCGTGCTTCGGCGCTTGCCGCGCTTCTCGGCCTATGACGGCCAGCCGATGTCACCCCTGTGCACTCTGGCCTCACGTTTACCGTGCCTCTCCGCCTCGCTTTCTTCGTACACTGTGCTTGTGACACGATCGCTGACTTCATTTCTGCTATCTTTACAGTCGCACCCTCGCTCGGCCCGCACGATCCATCACCATCGGCACTCTTCGCACGCAGGCTCATGCACTTTTGCTCCGCAGAACTCGCACAGCTCGCCGCACCCGCCGCGCCGCAGACGACAACCCTCGCCTTCGAAGCGCCGCCTGCACCACACGTGCCCTTCTACCCCGGTCCCGGATTCAGCAGTTGGCATGCACCCGTAACGCAGGCATTGCCTTATCAGCGCGCGGACGACTGGGCGTACGATCTGGATGCCGTCGAGGAGGCGCCGGAAGAAGATCCGCTGGAGGAGCTAGAGGACGGACTGGATGTCTTGCATATCCTCGAACGTGCGTACGCACGGACGCTCGAGGCGCATGTCGCACCCGCACCACCCGCACCACGACCGACTTCGCCGATGTGCAATCGGCCGGGTACACCGCCATTCCTCAGTCATGATTATGAGCAGCAACAGGAGAGGAAACAGGCGACTGTCCCGCTCATGACGGGATCGAGTACGGCGCTGTTGGCTGTTCTTGACTCTGCTGGCGCTGGACCACATCCAGCGCCCGCGCCCGAAGTCGGCCTTGCCGAGGACGGTTGTGATGCTGTACTGCGCGTCGCGCATCTCGGCGATTGTATGGGGATGCTTGTACGCGGGGACGAGATTGTTTGGAGGAGCGACGAGATGTGGTGGAGCGTGAGTACATCTCTTTTGCCTATCATAAGCTAAGGTACTGATGATACAACCCATCTGCAGTTTAACACCCCATTACAACTCGGCCCAGCAAGCCGTACCTCGCCCGAAGCCGCTCAACTTCTAACTCTACCCGTCCGCGCAGACGACATCCTGATCCTCGCCTCCGACGGCCTCAGCGACAACCTCTGGGACGAAGACGTCCTCGACGAAGTCATCCGCTTTCGGCGCGCCTCCCTTTCTGCAGCACCAACAACCGCAGCAGGCGTCGGCGCGAAACTCGGACGCCGAGCGCTCGCGGGCATGCTTTCCGAAGCCCTCTGCAGCCGCGCGCGTAAAGTGAGCGAGGCGCGCGCCAGCCGACCCGCGAGTCCAAGCAGCGAGATCCCATTCGCTCGGAGGGCTCGGGAAGAGGGGCGGAGCTTCGCGGGTGGGAAGACGGATGATATCAGTGTTCTTGTGGCGGTCATCAGCCCGGCGGAGGAGATGGGCGGCGCGAGCGTGCTATGAAAAGCCCCGGCGCTGTTCCGGATCGTTGTACTATGGATTGTTCTTGATTTATCAACACCTGCTACGTCTCCGCCTGCGTCTGTACATACATACACCTCTCTCCATACGCCCGTCTGTCTATCCGTCCGTCGCATATGATACACCCGTTCTAGCCCCTATCTCCCCAGTCAAGTCACATTACAGCCTTCCTAACCTCTTCTATCCATCGCGTACCCCATACAGCTTATACGTCCCGCAGTCTCGTCTCGCCTTCACATCTACATGCGCTCATCTCCCTCTCACTCGTTCATCATTGCTCTTTTCCTCTGTACAGCAGCTTTCACCCTTCGTCGGTCTGGCCTTTTTATCGCGTTATTTCATTGTGGGTCGTCCCGGTAGGGGATGACCTTTGTACATGATTTAAGTTGACGTTGTTCATTGCAGTGTGATACTGAGCCTGGAACAGGCCCACTGAACTACTGATGGACGGTCTGAAGCAGAGGAAACATAGGTTGCCCCGGAGCTGCCACCACGTCCAGGAACTGTTGACCAAGATCATCATCGTCGAACGTTGCGACGAGCACGTCGAGATTGGCTGCTCCCGACAGCACGTTGACCTCCTCAAGGTCTCCATCGTTCTCTCCGCCAAACAAGAGTCGCTCGATATCCTGCTCCTCCCTGAGCCCCGCAATACGTACGACTCTCAGCTGCCCGTAGTCTATCCGCGACAGTGCTCGAAACAGGCTGTTGTAGCAGTTCTCTTCGTCTTCTCCTTCACCGTCCTCTCCGAAATCGAACAAGAACTGGAGAGAGATGTGGCCGCCAGGTGTAGCAGTGAGGAGGTTCGCGGGCGTCGCGAGCCACAGGGCGGGATCGAAGGGTATGATCACTTCCCCCATCGAAGTATGTTCGAGATCAAGGCCGGTACGAAGACTCAGAGCCTGCGGAGGATGCTGAGGTCCAGCGAAGTGATTGACGATGAGGTCTGCGTCGTCTGTGCTGGCCTGCTTGACGATGAGCTTCGCGTGGGGCGGAACGACGAGCGAGGCGGCGAGTCGATAGCAATGGCGGTTGAGGAATGCATCACGACCACGCAGAGTGATCTGTTGACAGCTGGGAGAGAGTGCGATGGGCGGTTGCTCTTGGTTCACGTCGTCGTACTCCGGGAAGATGTCCAAGTACAGCTCTTCGAGTGCGACCATGGATGTGATGACCGTCTGCAGCTGCTGGTGCGTCGGAAGCAGATCATCCGCGATGAAGTTGTCTCCTCCGTTGACGCGTATCTCAAGGTGTGTGAGCTGCGAGAACACGTTTGCAGTCCATGGGAGCAGACAGTTGTTCAAGACGGCACGAGTCAATTCAGGAGCGTGCTGTATCTCGAGCCTCCTGACCGTGACAGTACTAGAGTGAAGATCCGCATCCTCCTGGTCAACCTCGTACCACTGTGGCTCCCGGCAGTCGACAGTAAGAGTTTGAAGTCGTGGAAAGTCTCCTGTCAAGAAAGGGGCTAGAAGCGTAGGTGCTCCGTACGCGGCAAGTCCAACGTTGATTGAGCGGATACGAGGTCTGTTCGCAGGTGTGAAGAGCAATGCAAGTTGTTCCTTCGCGTCGCCAAGCTGGAGGTTCGGCAGGTTGATATCAACTGGGCCTTCTGTATCTCCTAACGACATGTTGCCAGGCTAGAACTGATGGTCAGCACAGTTTCGCTATGACCAATTGCTACTCATATGGGCAAGTTCGGGCCCTGTCCTGTAACTTGAACACTCACATTACGGGACGGTGTTGTAGTGCCAGTGCTTGATAGCAGCGGAGAGAACGCAGTCCACAATGTGACCCTGATGGTGGACAGGAGGAAGTTGCGTCTCAGACGAGTATGTGTGGCACAAGTGGGGTACGGCAGATGCCGAAACCGTGGTATCACTGAACATGATACGATCAGCTTTCGAATCAACTTGCATGGGGCCTTCTGGGTATGTCATGTTTGTATGTTGTCTACGTATGATCTGGATTCATTGACATGTTCTCGTCAAATGGATAGCATGGAGAAATGGACGCAGTCAGTACATAGTCAATGTAAGTATGCTGGCTTCCATCTAGGTATCACATCTCCGGGGCGTGTATAGTATGAAACTTGGGGAAAGGATGGCGACCGGCATGTAACAAATCAGCCAATATAGGCAGATACCCTTCCATGGTCAGGACGACGACTTCGACCTCGGTCGCATCCGCGAGAATCGGGGGTTCCAATAGCTTCTCGTCAAAGACGTCCCCTTCCGACTCGTCCACACCGAACAACCGCAGGATGTCTCTATCCTCCCAGATGTTCTCGATTCGCAGTACCTTCACCTCGCTGAAGTCTACCTGACAAAGACTCTCAAGCATGGTGTAGCGGCAATAATCATCGTATTCCTCCTTGATATCATCCGGGACGTCGTAAAGCTCGAACTGTATGGAGACGAAGCCCCTCGGTGTCCTCTCGGCTAGGGCTTCGGGCTTCTTGAGCCAACGAGCGGGGTTGAGGGGAATGGTCACTTGGCCGCAGAGAGTTCCATCTACCCGATAATCGCCGCCCGAGTTGAAACTAAGGGCACTTGGAGGACGGGACGGCCCGGCGAAGTGACGAACGGCCAGTTCTGCGTCCTTCCCGCTAGCCTGCCTGATGATGAACACGACTTTTGGTGGGAGAACGAAAGAGGCGCCCAGTCGGCAGCAATGTCGATTAAGATTTGGGTCAGAGGTATGTAGCGTGATAAGCTTGCATCTGGATGGTACATGAACGGGCTCAGGTTCTGCCCCCGCGTTCGGGTAGTTTGGGAAAACGTCCAGGTATATCTCCTCGATTGCGTCCATCGAGGTGATGACCGAAAGAAGTGCTTCGTGAGTGGGCCGCTGTTGCTCGCTGACAAGAACATTGCGGCCACGAATTCGTATTTCAAGGTGTGTGAGCTGCGAATAGATGTTTGCGTTCCAAGGCGGCAAACAATTTCGCAAGTCAACACGAGTCAGAGCAGGAGCCCGCGATATCTCTAGAGCTTCGACCCAGATGATATCCTTTGGATTGGACAGTGCCAGTCCATAATGTTCAGGTTCCCAACAGAGAAGGCTCAAGGTGTGGAGTTTAGGGAAGTTGCCAGCAAGGAGGCCCTCCAGCTCATCGGGCGCTCCGTTCGCGGCCAGTCCGATGTTGATGGAGCGTACGCGTCGATTATTGGCAGGCGTAAAGTATGGTAAGAGGAATGATCGTGCATCAGTCAGTTGAAGGTTCGGTAGGTCAACAGTAGCGGCGTCTGGCATGGCGCAAGTTCGGATGAGCGATATGTTTGAAAAAAGCTGACTATAGTCCTTTAGTATGATCTCGAGGTGACTTCAAGTGAGCCGGCCAAGCTCAATTGAAACAGAGTTCACGTAGTGATACGGCCGTGACGTGCCCCGAATAGGCCGATGGGGGACAGAGGCGACCAACTCACGCGCGTGTTCACTTTCAGACGCTGTTCGCCGCGACGCACGTGGACTTACGCGTGGACCCTAGAAGAGGGCTCACACGCACGCTAAGAAACGACAGAAACGACCTGCTTCCTCCCCCCATCATCGACGTAGACCGAGTCTTTTGAAATGTCGGAATCGTCAGAAGTGGCCCATTCCGTAGATCATACCGATCGTCCATGCCCTTATCCTCAACTCAAGGCGAGAGTGGACAATCGGCTCGTGCTGCGCGATCTCTATCAGGATTACTGGCGCGTCCGCCTCGCCGGCACCCCTGAGCTTTCCGAGGTCTATGCGAACCTCTTGTCGGTTGCGATCGAGTTATACTCCTTCATTGCTTCTTACCATTATAAAACCGGGGTGTCTCGTCTTAAGCCAGAGGATGACCCTCGACTCTTCTGGTCTATGGCTCAGCCTTCCAATGCCGCTGAAGCCGGGATCATCGACATCTACGTCGATATCATCATAAACGAGAACTTTTTGCATTCTCCTCCGGTAAGATCTCCGCCCATCTAGCAACTCCCGGCACGTTGAAAGCATAGTTCAGGCCCTCGTTGACCATATCCTTTGGGGATTTGGAGCTCTATTTTGGATGCGGAACTATTGGATTAACAGTTTTGATCGTGGAGGGAAGAAGAGTGTCTATGCGCACATCTTCT
Organism: Peniophora sp. CBMAI 1063; assembly: GCA_900536885.1. Lineage (NCBI taxonomy): Eukaryota > Fungi > Basidiomycota > Agaricomycetes > Russulales > Peniophoraceae > Peniophora > Peniophora sp. CBMAI 1063. The sequence goes on along the minus strand of UWZB01000253.1, from coordinate 1,782 downwards.
CTCACACAAAGCGACTGTGGGCACATCTCTGGGAGAATCGTGGCCTTATCAAGCCCCGCCCGCAGAGTGAGCGCGACGCCGAGGGCTACGGCAGCATGTCCGTAGACCCCGCTCACGATATACTGGGTAACTATCCGGAGCCGTATAGTCGGCTGCTTGAGTGGTACTCCTATCTCTACGAAGGTCACGTCAAGTGAGCTCACGCTTCTCGGCCATCTCTAGTCTGAACTTACTAATCGCCATTCCATAGCTTCCTCAGGAATTGCACTCCTGAAGAGCGCGCTCTTGAGCTAGAGTACGTGGGCTTCGAAGAAACGTTCATGCCTCACGTCGCCTTGGTCGTCTGGTCCTCCGGGAACTCGCAATCTACTCCATCTGGAAAAGATCTCGCATTGCATCAGCTTACATCTCGCCTTCTGTCTCATCGTGTATCCGGTCCGAAGTTCACAGAGCGCATAGCACGCGAGGCCGTCGTCGAAGGTATTGGTGCAAAATCTTTCTTCAGTCAGTTTGAGACCATGCTGAGCCAGAGGCACCCGGCGGAGTACGAGCCCGGCTTCCCTATCGATGGTGTTCAAATCGTCGTTCTCCTCTCCATGACTCCAGCCCTATGCGGCGAACTTGCAAATTACGACGTCTTTCGCCCCATCGTCAGGGTCTGTAACTTCTACGGGCGCACGAGGAAGCATTGGTTCTGGGAAACAGTCCTTATGTTTTTCATGTGAGGTGTCTTGACAGTCCGCGGTCACTGAGACAGGTCCGTCTGACGATCATGATCTTATACAGGTTCGTGACAAATTTCCCGGTCGGACTTCCGGTTCCAGATGAATACAAAGAATGCCAAAGGGCAGAATACCCGCTCGTGCGCGGTGGCGATATCATTGACTTCGTCTCACGCGGGCTGGACATCATTGCGGATTGGACGCCGGCCACAGGATCTTTGACAAGCTTCAGTGAGTGGTGTGTCATGTTGGCCCGCTATGTGTTTCTGAGCGTCGGACAGACCACAGAAAACACACTCTCCAGCGGTACATCTTTCACTATGTTCAACTCATTGCCAGTACGAGGGATAAACCGGAGACCCATGATCGTCGCGAGAGAAAACGCGTAAAAGAGATGCTCGCGCGTATGCCGTCACAGTGGTGGCCTTGCTTGAAACGGTTACAGCTTGCACACGAGCGTGGTCAACCGTGCCAAGATATCTTGCAGGATTGGATCCTGATCGGTAATGCGTGCGATCTTGACATGGTCAACGAGAGTATGCGCTTTGCTCTGCGTGACGCCAAGCAACATTGCTCGTTGAACCGCTGCGAATACCACACGAACAAGCCGCCCGACTCTCTGCGTCTCAAAACATGTAAGGGCTGCGGAGAGGTCAAGTACTGTTCCAAGCTATGCCAGGTGCAGTAAGTGCGATGTATCGCAAGAACTATCACCTTCGCTCACGTCTGGTTATAGGCATTGGAAGGAGGAGCATAAGCGACGGTGCGGAAATAGACTGCATGCGAACTAGTGAAGACTGCCTGTATCGTCCTTTAGAGCCAGGTACTTGGCCCTACTACTCAATGTACAGGTCCTCATCTATGAAACGATGCCGTCCCGACCTATACGCATATATGCCAGTAGACTCGGTGCGCCGAGGAAGTTCGAAGCGATGCCCGGCGCGAGATTGTTATGTCCATAGCATGTCGTTTATGGCATCAGTTCTTGAGCAGCTTCATTTCCCACTTTCGGATCTTCGGCGCTTCATTTCCGGTGCGCCTCGTGTGATCGCGGATCCCC
>UWZB01000252.1:0-30069 GCA_900536885.1 Peniophora sp. CBMAI 1063 | reverse complement strand
GCGGTGTGCTATCTAGCACTAGGAAGACCCGCCACGCAAGACATAGCGGTTCTTCGATGGCTTCTGAGTTCGTTCACATGGCTCCCGATGTGGCAGCCGCCGGCGCCATGGGTTGTGCGGCGGCTACGCAGCTGCTCGCGATACTTGCCGACCCCATGTATACGCTCATTTGCGCCACCACGCTCGGCTCTGTTCTCACCATCTTCATTACGACTGAATGTTGCCGAGGCTCTACGTGAGACGGCGCAAGGCTCGCATGTCTGGGAGCTTGCAAAGGCAAAGAGCATCGACGCCGGCAGATTCGGTGAACAGAATTCGACCTCTACGTGCCGTGCGGATTCTAATGCCTTATCTGCAGCCTGTGCTCTGCATATACTGCGTGCACTCGCTCTAAACCACACCTTTGTCGAGATAGCGCCGAGTGTCTTTCCACACAACACGGCTAGCTCACACCTCGATACGGACAAGAAGGCCGAGGGGTTGCGTCAGAGGTACAGCCCTCCTATATGATGCGTCTTAAGGCCGTTCTGACACGCTTTTCAGTTGCGCTACGAAGCAGGATGGACTGTGGACTCGCTGCGTTAGTCTATCTATGTGCCGACGAGCAGTTCAAGGCTTCGACATACCTTGACTACTCGATGTTTCCCTCAGCCCAGGGTTTACCTCTTCGGGTGAACTTGACAAGACGGCCTTCAACGCCGCATTCATAATCAGCCTCGCGGGGCTGGCCGGGGCAGCTGGAGAAGGAGACATCGTTGGCGAGGGTCACGAAGGGGATGGAAGCTCGCAAGCGCGTCGTGCCCCAGATGCGATCTTCAGGGGATACGACTGGGAGAAGCTTGAGAAGGACGCTATCGTAGTCGATCTTGGAGGCATAGTGGGGACGCAGAGCAAGAAAGTCTTGAAGAAACCCCCTGGGTTGAAGACCATCATGCAGGATCAAGAGCCCGTTATCAAGGCTGCTGAGCAGGTACAACGTCTTGAGCATCGAACGACGTCTTGAGCTTGATCAGATGTCTGTAGGCTGACGCATGCCCACAGTTCTGGTCGGATATCCCCCTGCTGCGGTATCGTTGGGGCGCGTCGCTTTACAAGGGATGATGTACTGTCACATAGTATTTCAATAACAGTCTGATACACTGGACAACGCGCGACTTTCTCTTTCGAATTGCTGAGGAGCGCTCGCGTTTTCATTCTCGATGTCACTCTCCATATTTGGAGTGACGAAGATACGTTGAGAATTTCTAAACCCCTTCGAAATGCAACGAGTCGGATACTAAGATTGTTTTTGTTAGAAGCCTGCTGCAGTACCTTGCCGACGATGACAACGATGCGGATATACCCGGTTCTGCGCGCGCGGAAAGCCGTCAACGCCGCTGCCCCCCGCGTTGGACACGACCGTCTATGTGACCAACGTGATGGTACGCACGCTCCCTACTGAATTGGATTCACCGATGCTAACAAGAGCATCGCAGGTATCATCCATGTTCAACGGCACTCAATGTGCACTGACGCCATGAGCCGGAAGTCGACGCGTGTGCACCATGGCACAGGCTTGATGCGGATGCTGGGCGTGCAGAGGGTTATCACCATGCCTGTGAAGTACTTGTTTCTGGGTTTCGACGCCTCGCTTTCGCTACTGCGATGCCTTTGTATTAGTAGATTCAACGCACCGCTATATCATTACTAGAAGAGACCAACGTGGCGCTCTAGCAATCGAGCACATATTTTTGAAAGAGTCAACTTCTTTGAAAGAGTTGTCCCACGCAGAGACACACGCGCCTTTCAGTACCAAAGGCGGATGAACTCATGTGACCGCGCGAGTGTACGTATCGATGCCCTGGCGACCCTGCAAAGCGCGGCACGCATCGTGATTTGCCTCTTACCGCGATGGTACCTCAAGCTGTCAGGACTGGTCATAAACCGATCCTGCAATGGAACTTACTGCCCCAGTCGAGGGTTCTGCTGACACCGATACGGGTGTACATCGCGATGTAGATAGATGCACGAAGAAGAGCACGGCTAGTTGAAGTGGCTCGGCCACAAGAGGTCATCACTGTCGCCAATCGCGCGAGAAAGATGCGTGGGCAAGTGAATGGCATCTATATCGACGCGCACATAGTCCAGTAGCGCGGGAAAGGTCATAGTAAGCGGATTTTCAAGTCCAGATCCAAGAAAGACTAACGTCCCCCGCTTCGTCGTCCATGGCAGTTCGTTCCCATAGCCCCTAACCTCGCCCTTCCAAGACGGTCACTCAGATAAGATTTTCTTGTCCATACTCTCGTGTACAAGTGCTTCAATGTACTTCAAAGCTCGTCTACATCACTCATTTCACATATCACTACGACAACAATGATATGCATGACGCAATCAGGCGGACGCAGTGGACAACACCACCATTCATCTTAGTTGTAACCCATTGCCTCAGCACAAAGTGATAATGGGCTACATCGCCTCGATGAAGGCGATGATGGATGATCATTCGGGAATGTTGAAGTCCGTGTAGAAGGTGCCGGGCACGAACCTAACATAGATCAGCCGAGTCCAATTCCCGGATTGATACCACAGACCTATTACCCTCGAGGATCGCATAGTTCTCAGTCAGGGCGGCGTAGAACGAGTTAAGGCCTTGCATTGCCAGGAAACGTAACTGAAGATACCCGGCGCCCAAACGGTAATGGCGGGAGACAAGGATGTGATCCCGAGCGAAGCCGTTGAACTTCTGTAGTAGAATACCAATGGCTATCTCCTTGCCCGCGCACTGGTTGAGGTATTCGAAGAAGCGAGCCAAGTATGGCGACGCAGTTTGCGTCATGACGTTGTTGTACGCGCCAGGAATAGGTATAACGCTCGACATCATGGCGCGAAGCTTGCCGAGGACGGACGACATCGCGGCGAAAGAGCGAGCGCGAACGATGGAATCAGCCATAAGGGGATCGTGGCTGGGGGGGAAACTGCCATACTTTGGCACAAGCACATGAACACTGTAGCCAAAAGCTCTCAACCCGGCAAAGTTAAGCGTCCGAATAGCTGTACTCACGGATTCGCGGGCCATTGGGCCGTATTAGGCGGAATCAACGCGGCGTCGGTGATACCAAAGTGAAAGACTTTATGGCCACGAATCTGACGACACGAGAAAACCAGTAAGCGCCTCGTAAGCCTCACAATGTAGAAGCAATGGAGTGCGAACTGACCTCATAGGCCAATGGCGTACTTGCGTCGTCCACTTCAACACCTGCATCCATTACTTTCGCCATCCCATCAACACGTTTGTCGCAGTCAGATACGGAATCGAGATACATACCGACGGTCCGGTCGAGGAAGATGGGCCTCAGTGACGGAAGCACCACCTCAAGTGGACGCCCTATGTAGTCGCAGCGTGGGATTGGTTTCCACCGGTACGATCCGTGCTTTTGAAAGGGGAGGGACCAGGTTTGCATACAAACTGTCCGTTGAGAAAAAGCGGGGCGTTGATGTTCAGCCGAAGGTTGCTCAGATTCACGCGGTGATAGATGATTGCTCTGCGCGAAGTTCATGCTTCTTCAAACATCAATCTAGTACGGCACTAGCGCGGGAAGCTGCGCTCAGCATTTGAAGATCTCGACACGCGCGAAAGGCGAACACAAGGGATTGTGATCGTAGCGTGGCTCCCACCTTTGTATCGTATGTGTGCGTCCCAACTCTCACTCATGGACTACGCTCAAGCAGTACCCAGCAGTTTCTTGAGTAGGAGGTCGTCCAACGCACTTCTGAGACTACTACTTGAAAGCGTGACACGAGCCCCGCGAAAAGCATAATCAACTTCGTCAGCCTGGTACAACCTCATAGTACAACCTCATTCTTGCGATCATTGTTGCACGATTTTTGCAAGAAATTGCACAAGATACTAGAGCATAGGGACTCAGCACAGGTAGGATTCGAGCCGCAGAAGCGCTTTCTGGCAAAGAGAGGCCGTAATAGTACTGCGGGCGGCATTGATCGATGTCTTCACCATGTCCAGAGAATGGCTGTGCATAGTATCGCGCTGTTTGAGGACACGGACGCGGTCAGTCAGAGACGTGGCGCCGCAGATGTATTATCCGTACCGGATGGGGTGAGATCATGGCTGGAGGAACCAACCGTCTGCCCGTGAACGGTTCGGGATTTCTTCGCAGAATGTTGAGACCACACCCCATCACGCCTGTACTGCGAGAACGCCGTAGTCCCTTGACTTTGGGAAAAGATCGCGCTATGAGGGATGGCCGGAGAGCCCGCATGAACCGGGTTACCTATGAGGCGGTACAAGCAGGCAAGTTGAACGTGCCAGAGCTGGTAATCCAGGGCATTGTGCGCGGCATTGGCTGCCCGGAGATCATAGTTACGCGAGAAGGAGTGTAGTGATTCTCGCTAAAACAGTTGTATCTTGTCTTCGTGATGCTCGTACGGCCGGTTGAGCGCGTATAGAGCGTAAATTGCATCAGGGCGTAGCTCACCAATATGACCACAAGGATGGGCGCACTGAGATTCCCAGAGAACGGCGGGGGCTTATAAAGATTACATCCTATTCGCACGGCACTGTCTACCAAAGCAGGCAGCGGAGGAGAATGCAGGACATAACGAACAAGAGGTGGGTTCAGCTATCACCGCACGCAACTCTTGGAGCTCATGAACTGCTAACTTTAGCCATTGAATGATGTGATGCACGGCACGCACCTGAGAGCGCAGCTAGGGAACCTTTCCGGCGGAGCGCAACGCCGGTGCAACGTGGTGAATTCTGTGTTTGAGCGCCATCAGCGTGAGCAGCGCCGGAATCCGTGGACAAGTCATAGGGAGATGGCAGCCTGTGTCATCATTCTGTACGTGTCTGTACGTCCTAGCAGTTCAAATCATGCGTGAAAGTCCAGAAAGGGTTACGAATTAGGAATTACAGTATGAGACCATAATGATGTAAACATAGTTGGCAACGAGGAGCTGGAATGAGAGATATGTCAACAAAGAGACGGGCGACTAAGATAGAAAGCGTTCTGAACGTGGGAGCTTCACTGCCGTGGAAGCTTCTGGGGCGCTCGGGGACTGTTATGGGTCTGCGGCGTCTGTAGCACTGAGAGCGGCCTGAGCGGCCGACTGAGCCGCCTGCCTTCCTCGACTAGTATGACGCTGAAGACAGGGATGGTCTCCGGATGCGAGGAGACGCATGCCCTCAGCGCCATGTCTAGAGTGGCGATAGTGATAGCGCAAGCCGTTCATGTTCTTGTACCGGCGGGTGCAGTTGCCCACAGAACATTCAAAGGGGCGGAGTCGGCGTAACAGTTCGCGTTTGACCTCATGCCTATCGCTCTCTGAGAGGGCGCCATCCTCTGCAACTCCCTTTTCCGCGAGTAACGCCTGGACGGTCTGGAAGTCCCTTGTCGGGCCGTGGGAGCAGGAGCCTTGCAGAATGTGATACTTGAGGCCCGCTGACCGCATGTAAGACTTGTTGCAGTGCAGCTTGGGGCAGCGAAAGGGTTTGGCTGACAGTAAAGGCGACCCCGAACAAGGCGTGACCGAAGTAGCAGACGATGCGTCGGATGCTTCGCTGGCATCCTGGTGTATGATACCATTGGGAGAAAGGCTTCGTCGAGTGCCTGAGGTGGATGCCGATCGGGCAGCTCTTGATACCACGTTGAGCTTCAGCTCGTCCTCGCTATTGTTCTGAGGATGCGGCGTCGCGTCTGAAGTGATAGCACATTGTTTCAGCGGGATTGATGTGAACAGTAAAGGGGCAAGAGGTGTCTCGGATTTCAGCTCGGCCTGCCCAGCGTTACTGTGAGCGTCGAATGAGACTAACAAGGTCTTACTGGTGGTCCCATGCTTACCTGTGTCGCACCAGGTCGATCCAAAGGAGCCACTATTGCGCTTGTAGACCCCCTTGGGGAAAGAAGATCATGAGATGTCGCGTGAGGACCTGTCCGGCTCGTGTATGTTGACTGAACGTCGTTCGACGCCAAGGGAAGTAGAGGTTCGCAGTCGGCATCGGCGGAACGAGCCTGAGCCATTAAGCGAGGCAATGGGTCGTGGAGCTCATAGGAAGTGCTCGCCTGCACCTGGGGCAGGGCTTGGAGGGGGGGTTGTAACGTGACAAAGAACGGCGTGTCGTCTGGTCGCATCCCGACTTTGGGTGAACTAGAGTCATAGGTAGCTGATCCCGATTCGTAGCGTAGGTCCTGTGGTTGCCCGGGGAACGCTAAGGCCTGAATATCCAAACGAGGAAGTCGCTCCAAAGAGGCAGACGCGTCGCCGTCATTCGGGATGATGATCATCGCGTGCACATTGTCACCGTGCTCCATGTATTCGAGCCAGTTGTTCCAGGTAACTCCGCAGCACCGGTACTGATAATGGTATGTAGGTCAGTATGGCATATAATAATCCAATAATCTAGCACCCACAAAGCTCTTCTTGAAATGCAGAGCGGCGCCGCCAGCGGCCTCATAGTGGGAGGATCGATTGTCTAAGGAGGATGTACCGCTCAAAGGCGAACTTGACCCGATCACCGTGCAGGCATATGTATGTGGATCGAAGGCGTCGTCAGGACGGAAGCCAGGTGCGAAGCAGTCTGCTGCAGGACGCTGCTGAGATGAACCATACAAAGAGTGTGGAAGCGGTTGGGGAGCCGGTGGTGGAAGGGACTGCATGGTGGGAGTTTAGTAGAGAGTTAGCATGACCGCGCCTTGATTCCGATCTTGATGACAGACGCACGCCGACAGCGGGTCTTCAGGTGGCCGTGATTTGGACTCGGCGCTCATAACCAGCGAAGACGACGTCCATCCGCGACTCAATATTATAATTCTCCAGACTAGGCCCTCCGGAAGCAGCCGTCGGTTTCAGACGACGTACGCTGACAACACAGCGAGGACTGGGTCGTGCGCACGCAACAGCCCGAAGATTGCCATATCAGGGTCGAAATCTAGTTGCTGGGCTACAAAATGGAAGTTAAGGTAGCACTGCAACTGGAGGCGCAATGCACTATAGAAGGCATATGTTGGGCGACTTCTTCGAGACGCCGTGAAGATGGGAATCGAGTCACTGACAAGTACGAACAGTGTAGTTCTCTTTTCAAACGTAGCGAGAGGGCTTCATTAGATGCATAGACAAGGATAGACTGCACAGACATCTAGGTCAAAGCGGTAGGGGATTCTGCGCAGGAGCCAAACATGAGCCTGGACACACGCATATCGGGAGTCGGTCCGGTGTTGCTTTACCACGTCTACACATTTCTATATGCACCATGACCCTCCTACGCAACTACTTATAAGCGCCATGATCTCGTCTGTACTCCTCAAGCTACTTTGACGATTCCGTCCACATCAACTGCAGGCTGCAGTATACTTCCTCATTGATAAACTCTACCCGAACTTTCATGCTAAGCCGCGGCTCCCACTCGCAGCGGTAGTGCACCAGGCTACGGCGACGTTCACTTCGCATATAGTACAAGAGAAAAGGAACACCGATGGTTCACTACACATGTTCAGGCGGCAGATGTTTCAAAAAAAATCGGTTCAAGCGTGAACTCTTGAGCGCCGTGAAAGGCCTCGAATGACCTATTTCTCTTCGGCTTCGGCGAAGGTATCTGCGTGCCTAGTCACATATTCAGGTGCGAGCGTATTCCTCATCAATGCCAGGACAGGACGACAGCCCTACGGCATCAGAGAAGAGTACACCGTCTGCTTACAGGAGACCGCGGCCCAGGCGGCCCCTTGGTCCCATCCCTGCACTCGTACTCGGTACAGCACAGGGAACCACGTCTGACAACGATTAACCAGTCGGTATTGGCAGTCTTTGATGTTATGTATTATGATTCTCTTGCCCATTGCGAGTGTACATTGCGAGTATCTACGAGACGGAGCCGACGTGAGTGGTTGTGCGCCACAGTAAGGTAGTCCCGCCCCGCTGTGAGACCCAGCATGTGCGCTAGTGCCTCCGAGTCTACCTGTGCGAGCGAACACGCCAAGGCGACGGCCAATTCACACCCGCCGTCGGGAGACAACATTCGCGCAAGAACCAACTAACAACGCCGAGCTCTAACGAACCATCCGCGCCATCATCGCCCTTCTGCCATCGACGCCTAGTATTGCCCAAGCACGACCGTCAGAGGGCCGATTGTTCGCTGTCGTGCTCGCTGCCGGCGTACTTCGTGCGAGCCATCTCCCTCGCTGGGACGCGATCGGAGGTGGTAGGAGAGTACGTTACGCTACAGCAATAACTCAGTGCCCTAGTTCCTACCGAGAAGCAAAACACGCACCAAAAACTAGATGCCGCATGACTTCGCCGTTCGCGATGGGCCAGAGGAGTCTGCCCGACGTGCACCTTGGGACTATGCACTATTGAAAGCGGGAACACAGGGGTTGAGTATCATGCTGCTGCGACACATTTGTAGTACACACCACACGTGCATGCCGTGCTCTACCGAGTGTGTCGAAAGAGGCGATGGCGGTTTGAGATGAGATTGCGATGCATCGCTCGGCGCGCGCGCGGCAGCGAGGCAGGCGCGTCGGCAACTATCAACAATCAACCGGATGTTGCCGGGGCCCGATGTGGCGCGGCGCAGTTCAAGTCGCGACTTGCTTTTCGACCTCGACGGCTTCCAACAGGTGAGTTTTCGTCCATAGCGGCCTAGTTGCAGGAACCCACGTCTCGACTGGTTGTCGCAGCGTCACGGCGACGATTATAGCCTCCCTCACGGGGGCGGGAAAGACGTCCATGGCAATGCGAGCGCGGCGACCAGTCGTCGGACAGGCTCCTCTCTTTCAGCCTCCTTAAATGCGCGTTTTCAATATACTCACTCCTTCTCTTCTCTATAGTACTATGTGTCCAAACACGGGCTCAGGCTCCCGTACGAAATCTTGCACCCAATCATCGTCTCGAGGGAAGACACATACCTCCAAGCCAGTCTTACATGCTCTTTTCGCTCATCATCCTTCCAAACCCTGTAGCACTACACCCGGCCTCAAGACATGCCTCAGTACTGGGCGAAACCCTTGTCGAACGCCCGCAATACGTCAAGGCCGACTTCAACCTATCGAAAACTCTCGCGCAAACCGTTCTTGTCGCACACGATCGACTCGACCGTCTAGCAGACTCGGCGGAGACTGGCCAAGATACACCCTCAACACTCTCTTCAGTCTCGGGTGGTGCAACACCAGACTACTCCTTGCAGCACGCTCACCATGGGCTCGACACAACCACCCTTGCTGCCCAACTTCAAGGCCTCCAAACCACGCAAGCGACCGATGAAAGCACCGCCGCGTCTGACGTCGTTTCATCCGCCGAGGCCACGCGAAGGCGTACATCCGCGTCTTCACTCCCTGGCTCGATCCTCGGACGCGGCCGTCCTGAGCCCGTGGTTCCGCTGGTGCCTCTTCTAGGTAAACGGCGTCGAAGCCCAAGCCCCGAAAAAACAGCACCGAAAAAGATGTCGAGGAATGCCAAGGTAGGCTGCGCGTATCAAATTCTCGGGACTCTCTGTGCTCATACTTTACCAGAAGAAGGCAACTCAGGCTTTGAAAGTCGCTCGAGGCGAAGGCGACTGGCTACCCCGCGCCCGCAAGCTACAAGGGCCTATAGAGCAGTCCGCATCGCATCAGCGCCGACACAAGAGGCGCCGCTTGGACCTGGACCGCCTCGAAACTCAGCCCTGGTCTGCCAAAGCTCGCGGCACCTTCTTTGGGCGCGATCGCCCCCTTCGTATCGTCCTTCTCGATGAAGAGCAAGAGGTGAAGCTCTCAATATCGACATCGCGCGGTGCCTACGTCGGTAGCTACGGTACGGATTGGGCCGCAGGCTGCGCTGGTAGCGAGGATCGGGCGATACGAGCAGGATTGAAGAAAGCCCACTGGGATGCGACGTGAGCACATTCACTTTTCTTCTCTGAGCACCCGTTGATCGACTCTAGCCACACACTTCTTATCTTGGACGAGAACGAGGTCATAAACGTCGCTTTTGTCCCTCCACCGAAGAGAGCCACACCGATAACAAAGTCGACAACGACACCAAAACCGGAGCTGCAGAGCCCGCTTCAAGACTGCCCAGCCCAGGGCATACCAAGCTCCGGCCTCGCATACGAGGCCTCCGTGTCTTTCGACCAGATGTGCAGGGAACTCGTTGCGCTATTCGGTGAAGCAGATGAGTTGGATGTGCCTGCGCAAGCGAAGCACGGTCGACGAGGCGACTTCGTTGCTCTCAACTTCGGCCTGCAGTCTGGCATGGGCCAGGTACGTCTGCACCTCGTTTATGACTGGAACGCATTGTCCTGACGACAGCGCCATAGGTCCCGCACGAACTGAGGCCGCCGACGGGCTGCGAAGACTATATTCGCAAGCTTAAGGGCAGCGAGCATATGCAGCGCCTCGCCACCTGGCAAAGTGGTACGTGCGCAGTCTTGGCCGCCGTTTGCATGCCCTAACACTCGGCGTTTAGAGATCTTTGCCTATTGGGCGCCTCTCGCCCACCGCCACGTCCGATGCCAATTGAAGGCCCTTCACGAGAAGACCGGGTTGCGCCCGCCCTTTCCCCGCTCCGTCTACCCAACCGCGTGCGCGAATTGCGGGCCTCATACCGTCTGCAAGGCACACCGGGATAAGACAAACTATCCCTCGTGCCCTTGCTGCGTGACAGCCCTCGGCAACTTCAAGTCCGAAGAGGGAGGGCACATGGTGCTACCGGACATCGGCATCTACGTCCCGTTCCCGCCTGGTGCTTCATGCCTGCTTTCATCCGCTGCGATGACGCATGGCAATCTAAGCATCCAGCCGGGAGAGACGCGCTACTCCTTCACGCAATACTGCGTCGGCGGCTTGATGCGGGCGGTGGCATATGACATGAAGCTCGCGAAGAATCTTTCCGACGAGGAACGCGCACGGATGGACGAGGAAGCGGGCGAGGGTTGGAATGCGCAGTATGCGCGTTTCTCAAAGGTCTGGGAGGTTGATGAGGACAGGGCTTGGGTTCGCGAGCAAGACCGACTCGAACTATTAGCTGAAGAAGAGGTTGAAGCGTAGTGAACGCCTACTTCTTGAGTATGTACGAGACTGCAGTTGTCGGGTTCAATCTTGATCAAGGCATGTGACCGTGTTGGCATGCGGTGTGAAAAGAAGCCCTTGCAATCTGCCCGCTGCTTGTTCTTGCACCACCACCATCTGGGTGTCAACGAACCAGTGCGCGCGATGTCATGTACGGCTTTCGAGATGGCCTTCCTTCTATGCATGCACATGCCTTCAGCTCATTCTCACACAACAGGAACATGTTCGACTCCGCACGAGCGCCTCGCGTAAACTCTGGTACTCCCGAACCCGCCATCGACCAGAACCTTGAAGCCCAGATTAAGGCTCTACAGCGAGTGTCGGCTCTTCGTGAGTGCTGGCGCTTTCAGTAGGGCTGTTACTGACTTGACAACCCCAGCCGCTTCGACGCCACCTCGTGACGTTGCGGCTGCATCATCCGCAATTCCTACATCGCCGCCTCGCCCCATTTCTCCATCCCTCGAGTCTAATACGGCATCTACAGAGCTGCAGTTGGGGGACGGGGCTAGAGGAGCAGGCGACACCTTTGAGGAGGTAAGCTTGTGCTGCCATCTTGCTCTTCGCCGGTGACTAATGTGCTTCGCGGGGTTGGAAGGACATCATCGGATGCATCCCTCCATCATGTCGACAAGCCAGCAATGGATGTTGAGGTTCGTGCACCCGCTCGATTCGTTAGATACTGCACAACTGACGCAACCTCATCTTCATCAGATGGTTGACCGTCCGCCTTCTCTAGTTGACAAGGCCGTGCCTGCTCGCACGAGCGAAGCCCTTGGACTTCCTGAGCTCCCCGAGTCAGACAAGTTTGTGGCCGCGACGGGTGTGACGACCCGCCCAAAACGCAAGAGAGGCCAGGGTCCGGATAAGGAAGTTTCTGAAGGCAAGGAGGGAGAGAGCGAGGGCGTTGGTAATGGCGCAGAGAAGGCAAAGACGAAGAAGCACGCTGGGGGTAAAGACAAGGCCGGAGGCGACAAGAAGAAGAAGAAGTGAAGGCAAGTGCATAGTGTGACGTGGGCGGCTGTCGACTAGTGTCTAGCACTATTGCATTCATCGTACGACGATTGTGAACTCATCTACACTCATGTATGCTTTATGTTGCCTTCCTTGAGAAATATACCCTTGTGTACGACAGAGCGCGCTCGCAAGGCAACTTTCTTCCCATGAGGCTTAGATTCTCTTGCAATCTCGCAGTGACATGTGAGCATCTATGTCTGCATTCGTTACTGGTAAGACAGGCCTCAAGCGCAACGCTTGAGGTCTACCTTAAGGTGTCTGAGTCTCGTAAGCAGTAGGAAAGGTTATCCGATGTGTGTGTCACACGACAAATGAGAATCCTTGCGAGTAAATACTATGCTATTCGAAAGGAATGTCGGCCCTTACGGGCAGTTCATAAGAGCTGGGGCCTTCCCTTGTAAGGTGTTTTTAACCTTGCAGATCGGACAACCCTTGCGAACACTTATCACGCCTTGGCATCCTCATAAGCCCCGCAAGGGAACGGACTTCGACGCGATGCACTATTGACTTGCGCTTCGCGGAAATCTTCTGAGCCTTGCCGCCTCCACCACAGCCGTTCTTCAAATATTGCCGCCCTCGTTCTCGGTCTTGATGGTGGACGCCGACGGTCACGCGCATAACCCGCAAGGCATCTGCCGTCGCGTTGAGTATCAGCAGGCAAAAGGTAGCTCGCACTTGTGCGGGTCGATCGCCTTTGCCTTCAGATGGGGTGGATGATGTCGATGAGCTCACTGCGCCCGTTCATTCATCATGCCGCTGACGGGCGTCGCGCCAGGTCTGAGCCACGAGCTGAGTGTAATTGCGCTCCGCGACCGTCGGGTACAACCTCGTCACCATGCGTTGTTTTACGAGCCATTGCCGGGCAGACTTGGTTTCGTGAGCCGCGCGGCTACGCTCGGCTGTTGTCAGCGGCACTGAATACAAGAGGCATTCAAGTCTCACCCGATCATCGATCATCGGTCACCGCTAACGCTAACGATCGCGAAACTACATCTCCGTCGCCGGGTCTGTCGCTGCCTCAGAATCCACGCCCTCCTTTCTCTAAGAGTCGGACCATACAAGACCTCCCGGACCCAGTATACATCCGATGAACGGTCCTACCGGCATGCAACTCTCAGCGTCCCCGCCCGTCACCGCCGCGCCCGTCTCTTGGGACTGTACCAGGCCCATCTCGCCGGTTTGCTCTTGATCTCTGACAATATCCTCCTCGTCAATGTCGTCCGACGCAGCGTCGGCAGCGGTGCTCACGTGCATTACCGTGTCGTTGATCGTGCTTATGGGTCGTGAGGTGCCTCTTTCCCGCAGGACGTTGATAATTTATAAGCAAATAGTGGTTCGTGCGCATTGGCTTGAGATACGAGTGCATAACATGTCTCTTCGGCCTAGTCGGCATCCGCAGCCTCCTCTACATCTGGTCCCCGAGCTCTCCATCTTCTCGGCAGCACACTCCGCCGCCTCGCCGTTTTCTTGTTCTGCACACGCGTATCACGAGGTCCATTTCGGTTGCAGGTGAGGCCTTGCCAGAGGTAGCATATTCGGGGGACCAGGTTCGCGCAGACATAGGGTATACCGACTTCGGGAACGATGCGAGATGAATGGGTACTTGCAGCGAGCCTCTACAAAGCGTGGAAAACACGGTCGGGATAAGATGTGAGATGCCTTGTGTGATAACCTCTAGGAAAGATGTCAGACCAGTGACCGTCATCACAAGCGAGATCTGTACTCACCATAATCCGCTTCGCCAGGCGCCGCATGTCCTCACTGCCTATTGTCTGCGGCGCAGCTTCTGTACGCCCAATGCGAACTCCTGAGGTTCCTACAATAGGAACGGCAGGCACTTAGTCTATGCGATTATGGTGGGAGACGTCGATGCTTGCTGCTGGAAGAAGCCGCGATGTAAGCAGTGGGCCACGGGAGCTGAGAGTAAACGGTAGGTGGTAGATTTACCGGTGCAACAGAATGAACAATAGCGTTCTCATGCGACATTCCGAGGGCAGATGTAGCAGATGAAGTAGTAGTGACACGATGGGGAGTCGAGACGGTCCTCGTTGATTGTCGGGTACTGCGCGCAGCCTGGCTTGCGACCCGTCCCATCCTGTCTCGATAAGCTTCTAGGGTAACTATTGCCTGGGAGTTCAACTTACAAACACTTAAAGTCAATTCGAAAGCGAAGTGTATAATGGGAAGCCTTGGACCTGAAGTGGTGGATGTCGGAAACCAACTTGCTAAGCGCGTCGGATCTAGCGCACTCAATTGCGCTCACACGCGAGTCTGTGGTATCGCTCAACTGTCTTCTTGCCATCATGGCTGCCAAGTTTCGACCTCAAGACTTTCCCGTCGGTCCCAGACCTGACTGGGAACTAGACGCAAAGCTCGGCAAGCTGAAGAGCGTTATGGAGAGGTATGACTGAGCGTAATATCTCATTCGTTATCAGCATAACTGACGTATGCACAGCGGTGTGTTGGCTGCATCGTTACAAGAATGTGTGTATGCAAGCCACCGCAATATGGCATAGAATGCTAACGAAGAACGTCAGCTCGTGCTGCACTGCTAGGCCGTCTCCTGCCCCAGTTCTCGGACCGGATGCGTGGTGCTGCCGGCGATAATCCATTTTCGCGTCCACATTCCACCAACTTCCTCGGAAAATGTATCCTGAAATTCGGTCCTCATATCATGCACGACGTTCTCATTCATCAAGTCATCTATACCGAACTCTCACCGTATGCTGTCACAGTCCAGCCGGTCCTGGCGCCGCCTAAACCACATCCACGTGGAGACGGCGCTGCGTCCTTGCCTTCCGCGCCGCCCACAAACCCCTTTCCCAATACCAATCAAGGACTCATTTCTAGTATCATCTCGACAGCCAAGGAGGATTTGCATTTGGCACGCTGCATCCGTAAAGCAGCTGCAGGCAAAGTTGCGCCGGAAGAGGCTAAATACGTCACTGCGACTATCAATCAACTCGTAGCAGCTGACCCCTCGGTTTGGCAACTCCCCTCGCGCGCTCTCGCCTCTGCCTCAAAGTCATCTTTACCCTGCGATATCATTTTCAGCTTCAAAGAACGCCCGGACGATCAATGGCTTCTCCCTCGTCATCCGACTTTCATAGAACGTGAACCGCCAAGTGGTGCACAGCTGGATCTGATACAAGTGTCCATGTCTTTATCCGCACCAACCGCAGCTTCGATCGCGGTCTCCAGCCAGCCCCCACGGCATGTTTCGCGTCATACCGAAGTTATCACCCTGCAACTTGAGCAAGCCGCACAGACGCTATACGATTCGCTCATTGGCTGGGTCGGTGGTCCTCAGCAGAACATGGAGAATCGCGATACTTTGCGCGACATGGTGTGCCCGTGACCGCTACGAACGTATATGCATTTGCTGACAATGTCCCTGTAGCTGAAAAAAGCCCCCGCTCGGAAGTTTCTTCAGTATCAACTCCCTGTCGACTCCAGACTTCACGAATGTTTCAGGACTGTCGTAGAGTCACCTTTCCCAATGAGATCCATTAGACCTGCCCCAAGTGCCCCTGGAAAGCGTAAGCACTCGGGGATCGTGCCAGCCACGCCTACATTCCCAAAACAGAATGAACTCGCACCGCCCGCGGCATTAAAACCGCACTTGAAAAAGCGTCGGATAGGGTCTACACCGATTGCTTCAGCGTCCAGGTCGACAGCGTCACCCGTGATTGCATGCCGTCACTGCAGGGCGATTGGCGTGCCATTGCGTATGAGAGGGAGTGCGTTTTAATTCAACTTGTGCAAGCCATGCCTAGTTCTAACTTATTACAGGATTCTGTCGGCCATGCATTCAAGCTGGTTATGACACAGCCGTGCCAGGCGTCAAACGTGCTCCTATGCCGGCCTGTCCACAAGACCGAGTCCTGTGATCACCCGCCTGGGCCCTTCTCGACCTCTCGCACAGTACAGCAATATCTTCTAGCTTCAGTGCCCTCTAGCTTGAACTCTTCTTATTGTACCGTGGCTTCCTACGAACTTAGCCTATCGATCTCATCCCGTCGTTTAGCGAGATTCCACTACGACTGTATCGCTGACTGTACAACGATATCATCATTAACGTGCGTGTGTGCGTGAGACCTGAAGGCCTGAAGCTTTGAATCCGAGAAGTCAAACTGGCAAGGTGCGGGTCGCTCGCTTTCGCTTTGGCGGCGTACACTGCCTTGCCCGAGCGCCATCTGTCTTGCAGGTGTCTGGGCGTGGTGAGAGGATCCCTCCCGCCTTCCCCCGTGAGGTGGGGAGACAGTACAGAAGGTGGAAGTTCTCCTTCTCAGCCGTCAACAGCGTCAATTAGACGCTGTAAAGAGGGCAGAGCAAACGGCCGCGCTCGGGCGCGGTCACATGAGAAACGCGCGTCACCGAGATTGCGCGGGAAGTGCTAGTGCGAAGCCGTACGAGCCGCGAGCTGCTACATGCGGACGTGCCTCCATGCGGGAGACCGGGGCCGAAATCCGTAGCCTGAAGAGCACCCCTAGCGCGCAGCGCTGTGTGTCAACTAACGAGAGAGGGAGGAGGATGGGCGAGAAAGAAAGAGATCGTGGCTGAGACATGTACCGTTGAATCCTTACTCGCTTCGCTGCCAGCCTCCGTGAGGAACCAGTGTACGTCCAGGTCGACAACGCGTTGAGAATTCGAACCGTTAGGAGGCTCCGCCACGTGTCGCGTGCCGATCACATCCGCCAGCCAATCAGAAGGCCGTTTGTGGCTGAACACGCAGCGTCTTTATATTCTACGATAACTAAGGTTAATCATAATCAATAGCCTATGCAGAGAAGTCGAAGCTTATGCGACATGAGAGTTGATGGTAATGATGCGAGAGCCGAAGAAGTCAAGCGCAAAGGCGAAAGCTTCGAGACTGTGTCAAGAGTCTTCCACGGTCGAGGGACCTTCGGTGGACTGAGTACGCGCGGTAGCAGCACCACTAATAAAGTCCGATTGAGTCAGTTCGGCGTGTCTCGGGGAGGTTGCGGCGTCCGGAGGAACACCTGAGCCTTGCAGCGTCTCGGGATGGACGGTCTATTGCTACTTGCCTTTTGACGGCCATGACTCTCCGTTCACCGTCAGCCGCTCACCATCGACCCACTTTGGAACCGCTACTGCTATTGATTCTACACTGGTGTTCATTTGGGGATAACACGTATATGAGTCGCTCATTCGAAGTAGCAAGAGCCATGTTGGACGGAGACACGGGGAATGCGTGCGAGAACGTCGAGTTGACGAGGGTTGCGGTGGAGCATTCATGTACGCCACCCATGGACGACACGTTGGCGGGAACGTCCTGCTGACTATCATTACAGATAACTGCTTACAGGAGACATATCCGCGCGCCTACCTCTCAAATACCACTCACAAGCCATTGCTCCTTTGGAAACCAGGCACTCTCGCTCCACGTCCTCCCGGGCGCATATCGTGCCGCACGCTGTATCACCCCATAGATACGGCAGCCTCTTGCTCACTCTAGCTTTCCTCAACCTGATTACCCGCCACGACAAGGCGAGCGCCTGCGCCGACATCGCCGAAGTAACTGCGCATATTGTAGCGATATAATAGGATCATTGTCAACTAAACGTTCGTTCGTTACAACCAAACGATGAAGACTCAAACTTGTCTATCGAGAAAGCCGGCCTTTATGCCCCGCGGAAGCGCTTTGATCTGGGATTTAACTAACTGCGTCTGTAAACGCGTGTTCACGAGCTCGAAGAAGGGACATAAGCGCCTATGAGCATGTCTCCAGTCTCTGTTGACCATTGGTTAATATGGAACAGCATGAGGAAAGGCCTCGTACGCACTTCTCCTGACACTCCCGGCCGCAATAAATGGGACGCTTGCATGCGGCGCATTGTCCATGATCTGGCCGTTGCGAGATTTTCACCAGACACCGAAAACAGGAGTCTCGAATCCTGGGCCAAATCCACGACGCGGGTCGTAAGGCATGTAGCTCTACCGGCGATAATTCTTTGACGGAGTTCATGGTATCGATCCGGGTCGACCACAGAACAGTGGCGTATGCAAGTTGAGCTCGCATTCCCTCGCAAGGCAGCGATATTTGCTCAGCCATGTCGAGGAACGTTATAGGTGCGGGTTCTCTGCTGCGGTCGCATCCTGTTACAAGGATCTGATATAGTAAGGCGAGATAACTCGCGGAATGGGTACGACGTAGCCGGCGGTAGAATGGCCCGGCCCTCTGACCGCTCCTCCTGAAAACATGTCAGCACTTCTGTGATTTGCATCGATACTGGTGTCCTTACAGGCGGTGAATAAAAATCTGGTACAGTTGGCGCCACAAGAACTGCCGCATGTCATAATGTATGACCTCGCTTGTGGCACGGGCATAACGAAGCTGGACGAGGTGCGCAATGCGGTGGACAGGCTCTAAATACCGAGCAAAATCGTCTGGACGTTCTGGGTATCGCTCGCTACAACCTCGTATAGCGATGACATCGTACGCCCTGGAGTTGTATAGGCTGTAAACAGTGCTGGCTACTCTTAGCCAATGCTGCGAGTGCTTCCAACGAGTTGTCAGCCGAGTTCCCTTTGCTTTCTAAGTCATATGGCTCCCGAAGTCCTCTCACCTGCTCCATCTTCTGCACAAGCTCTGCAAGCAACCATAACACGTTCGTGGTCTGTACGAACATTACGTGACGGTTAGGGTACGGCGTCTGCCCCAGTGTAGATAGCAGAGTCCGAGGGGCGACCATTGACCGTAAGGGAGAGAGTACAGACTCGAAGTCTTCATCTACTGCGCCCGATAGTGCTTCGACGACGCGGATTGCGAACGGCAAGTATAGGTGCCAAGAAGGTGTCGCGATAGTGTTGACTGTTGACATAGCGTTTGCTCAGAAAGGACAGAAAGACTTGCTTTGCCTATAGCCCTGTTATGTACTGGCCCACGCATCTGAACGGCCCCGAGTCCTTCGAACAGAAAAAGGACCACCAAATCAACCACCCAAGTAAGTGGCGGCCGTACAGAGCCGACGGGAAGAAGTGTTGCTGCTCTTGAACTGCGCTAAGCCATTGGTCTCAGCGACTTCGCTCGGTGAACATAACGCCGGGCTCTGAGTACGGCATGAGCGGCTGATGACAATGACCGTGTGATACATTGAGCTCCCACAGAGCGATCCTGCACGGTTGGCAAAGAAGTCCGTCAGGTAGAGTTGCATTGCCCAAAAGGTGCTCACTGCTTGTAGACCATTGTTCTGGCCTTTCAAGCATCAAAGCATAAATGCGGCGTCCATTCGTGAAGGTCCAACGCACTTGAATGACCGACCCAGAGGTAAAGCACTGTCGCAATATTGCCCGCAACAGTTTATGGCATGATCCCCGGTGATGCGGAGCACGATCCTGTGAACAAATACGCCTGGAAGGACGACGGAACTTAAACCATGAGGAGATAGCATGCGCGCACACCGCCGAACTTCCGTTCTGAGACTGTCCGACGCGTCTTGAAGTCAGCGATGGTCGGCATCCCCACATCCTTGACCATGGGAGTGTCATGATCAAGTGGAATCTTTCTTTTTGACACGCAGCATGACGGCAGAAGACTCTGAGCGCCCGGCGTGTTTCGTGGATGCGAATAAAAGTTGATCGCTGCCCAATTGTGATCTCCTCTCCCCTGTCCCGTCATTGTCCTGGTCATGGCTACCAAACGATCCGAAGCATGGTCACCCGCGGACAACGGTACGGTAAGTCGCCGGCGAGGGAGACGCCTGAAATCAGCAACAAAGGCGACTCCAAGTGCGAAGGTGTCTCGCTTCGATGTTATAGAGTGGCTCCAGGCCATGACTACCTCACCACGGCATCGTCCGGAGTCGGAGATCTTCCGGTTGTCTGAGTTCTGGACGGTGGAGATGGAGGCGCAGGTAGATGATCGTATGAGCACCGCAAATGCTCTTAGGCTTGTGACGGGGCTGCCTACCTTCTCTCGCGAGGCAATGGTCGACTACGTTGCCGCCGAGCATCTCAGACAGGCGAATCAGAACGTTCAACTGGAGATAATGAGGAGGAGAGAAGCGTGGTACAAGAGCGATACGGAGAAGTGGAAGAAGAGGTTTACAGAAGAACCCACTACCGCTGAGGATGCAGAAGAGTGCGTATTGTATCTCCCGTAGAGGACGGTTTGCTGATCGCCGATTAGATTCGCCGCCGAGGTCAACCAAGTTCTGGATAAGATTGTATCGGTCGTGGCGAAAAGATGCTCAGGGGTTTGCGTCTGGTACACGAGTGGACCGAAAGGCATATATCGGTGCGCGATGGCAGTCGAATTATATACAATCACTGATATACTGACAGTATAACAGCGCGGAAGGTGTTTGTACCCTACCTGGACGTGAAACACATCATCTCAGCGAGGTTAAGCCAGCAGAAGAGTCCAGCATTGCGGGGCAGATAATGTCACTCTCTATCTTGATCAACAGTGAGCGGTGTTCGAAACAGAAATCCCGCAGAAGGGCAGGAAAGCTCATGGAGTGTACAGGTTACAAGTGGGGGAACCCAAAAGAGAATGAGCCCGCAGACGATATGGAGTCTGACAACAGCTACGAGGCGCCTGTGGTGGTGGACACTGTAGACATGATAGACGTCGGCGAAGGAGACATCGGAGAAGATAGCGCGAAACACGAGGGTCAAGAGGATACACGGATGTCAACTGAGACGCAAACGAACACGGGCATGGCCGAGATCGATAGTACTTCGCATGATACATCGCGCGCGGACACTAAGAACGGTGTGGTATCAGCGCAAGCAACATCCACGGCAATGGAGAGCGGGTCGAAGGAGCGCACCAATATAAGCATGAACCACAATCTCACGGTCGAGGAGGGCAGCACGAGGGAAGGCAGACGGTATGTACCTCATGCTCAGCGAGTGCCGCACTAACGCAAATTTGTGCAGGAAGTTCAAACCCACTGAGAAGTATAGGTACTGGGTGGGCACTCGGAGCAACGGGAATACGGCAGATGCTGATCGCTGACACGCACACGGCAGTAAGATTGTAGCTTTATCAGTTCCGTAGATGCAGACTGTTCATGTAGATGTGCGATCGCGAATATGTGCTGTACAAAAGCATGAAAGGTACAAGAACAGCCGAGTCGTCGTAGTGGACAAACGAGGTACCTCGCGCTGATGCCCCGCGTGTCCATGTTAGCCCTAGCTCTGACACAGTATGCAGCCGACGGACGGCCCGCGCTCCCGTCTCTTCCCCCCTCTCGCTGCCGCCCAGCTCTGCCCTATCGCGCATACGGGAGGTCTGGATAGCATAATAGGGCTGTGGCGTTACACTGCACAGTGCCTGAGCGTGTCATAGGCGGGACGCGCTGTCATTCAACTGCGCACCAAGACGGACGTTACAGTTCGATAGCTGCGACATTGTCCGTGTCTTCTACAGTATCAGTGAGCACGCAGACCGCATAGCATCGTCCGGAGAAGTCCTTCCCTGTTCAAAAATCAGCAAGTATATCGTTCTAGAGGAGCCCCATACGTGACCCACATGTATCGATGCATGTGGAAACATGTGGTGGAGCTGCAGCGCAAAATGCGCCAGCGAGACAAGCAAACTAAATCCCTCGACAGTAGAGTCCGGCATGAAACTGTGACACGCTGGGTCGCAAGTCGCTTCCTGGCGCATGCTAGCGAGAGTTGACCAGACGCGTTGTAGCTGGCAAAGTGCATTGCCGCAACACAACCTACTTATCAGTGCTGGCCACACATATCCGTCGAAGTACTAACCTAACGTCCGCGAAAATGACCGGTCTTCAAGCTTTAAGCTTCCACCAGAACGCAGCTGGGAACGAATCGCTGGGCGAGACGGTTGGGTACGTTGGCACTACTTCAGATGGCATACGTGTTTGTATGTCGCATGCTACAAGTAAATGACGGGTGACCTGCATCCAGGTCTGAATCAGCAACCAGTACTCGTTTCGCGTATGAGATGTACTAGATGTGATCACCTCTTGGGGGCTTTATGCGGGGTTTCCCGGAGTATTGAAACGTCGCAGCCTGATAACACGCTGCACTTGACTCGTATCCAATGTGCCGTGCATACACGGGCGAAGTCAGACATTGCACGCCTCACATCTGGGTCGTCGCAAAGGTGCGAGAATGAGACGCGGTGCCTACAGCGACGCGTTGAGCGGGCATGGAGTTTGTTTCCCACCACCGCAATCCCGTTATGACGCGCCCACCATTTCCCCTCCCGCTCCGCTCCCCGTGCCTCTCATTGCGTCTACCGCCTCGTCTTGGCCATGTGTACGGTAAACCCCCTGGATCCGACAACTTTGCATTTGTAGCATGCTTTCTGTGAGCATGCCCTCGGTCCAGCAGAATTGCGTCAAGTGCGTCGCCACCAGTACCTCCTGTCTGACGCGATATAACGAAAGCGTCCCGTCAGGTCGCCGCTCGCGCCGCTGCCGCGCGGAGCGCCCAGCCGACATCGTCCACCCGGCGATAGGGCTCGCGCGCTTCCGAGTGTGAATGGATCCGCGGCTTCACATCGATACGTCGTCGACTTAGACATTCGCGAGCATCGAACCTGCGTTCGTCGATGCGCCCATTACTGGCGCCGCCTCCTACACGCCAAACTCCACCAGCTTCGTTTGTGTGCTCTGGGTCATTCGGTTGTGCGCGGTCCGCACTCGAAGTGCCTCCATCTCCCGAGCCCGAATAATCTGAACCCGGTGAGAGGACTGTGATTTACGATGTATATGCGATACTAACTTCTGCTGTCATGATCACCAGTGCAGAGGTTGGATTATACCCATCGTATGAGCAACTTTCTGCGTGCCTTGGAACATAAGTAATCTCGATTTCAGCATCCAAAACGTGCATTTTTGCCCTCACCCGCGTATGTTTAGAAGCAGGCCCGCCACCACTATCGGCGAGCAGAGCAAAGCAGAACTGACTCTACTATTTCGCCCGTATGGCATCCTA
The DNA here is from genome assembly GCA_900536885.1 of Peniophora sp. CBMAI 1063. Taxonomy (NCBI): domain Eukaryota; kingdom Fungi; phylum Basidiomycota; class Agaricomycetes; order Russulales; family Peniophoraceae; genus Peniophora; species Peniophora sp. CBMAI 1063. Next base: position 7,081 of record UWZB01000252.1, on the reverse strand, counting down.
TTTCACTCCATCGGTCCGGGTTCGTTGTATCTGCTCTTCTTGTGCTCGGGTATTGTTGCCGGTCCCTGTAACCCCTCGTGTCTCACCTATTGTATAGAATCACGCAGCCACCATGAAACGAATGCAATTGCCCTATGGTATTGTTCTCCGGTATGAAGCCCTCCTATCGTGAACAGGGGAAGATAGACGCGCCATCGATCAAAGTTAATATGTTGCGTGTGTTCGCTTGTCCCAAATCGCGGGACAGTTGCTTTATACATGCTGGAGATGTCCAGCACGGGGAGCGGGAAGGAGAACTCGGGGTAGATACGCTCTCCTTGTTGCTCCCCCTGACATCCACCATCTTCATCCGCCCGCGTCCGCTGGCAGATTCCACTGGCTAGCCCGAGGTGATGTCCCGCCTTACTCGTTAGGCTTGGGTTACTATTGTACGGTGGGAATCGAGCAAGCGCTATGTGGTTCATCTATCTGCTTCATTCCTCTATGTACGTGTGCTGAATTTGGGTACCCTAAGCATTGTCCAAGCACGGGGGTCTTGAGACGGTCGACGTTCGGGATTGCGCGAAGGCATTTCTGCTCTCAAACCTGAAAGAGCACGTCGTGTCGATGGATATCTGGATGGCACAATAAGGGAACCACTCAGTGTTCGATGTTCCATACACCATGATAGTAGCTTTGCAAATACCATCTCATTGCTCCAGGATGTTAGAGCTGTATGCGAGGAATCCTGAAGCAAACTTGAACATTTCAGTCATTGAATTGCTCTTAAAGCGATTGTGCAGGCCCAAATCGTTGTGGCACACAGACGTCAGACGATTTTTCACGGCTCTTGCCGTTGATGCTGCTCCCCAGGGGCTGGATTCGCGACGTTACTCCGCCCTCATAATCTGGGCGAGAGGCTGTGCACGCGAACACCGTTCCGCTGGGATGCTAGTGCTAAGCCCGAACAGTAGCTAGCCCACCAGCTTTGGCCCCTTCTTTGCGCATGATACCCCTCTACAAGATCTTGCAAAGAGACTCTATGCCTCTGAGGCCGACTCTCTTGAAAGCGACAGACATAGTTTGCGGCGCTGCACGCGTAGGCAATCGCCCGCTAGACTGGTTTGCGCACAACGCGTGACAGCACGCCGCACCTGCCGTACCAGTGAGGACAAGAGCGATGCTCTACACAAACCGTTCCCGCGCACTGGTTTGTCGATTCTTCGACAGCTGAGAGTAGCTCAATCGCCATTAATACTCACACGGACGCAAGCGCGCAGCAATGGTGCGAGGTACGCGCGCGTTCATCAAAGTCCGGAGAGCAAGACCGTCCGCTTCGTGATGTCCCTCCATGATGGACCTATCGATGAGTATCTGACCGCTCAGACCCAGAGCTCCAATCTCTACGCCCTATACCTCCGCCCTATTTCGCACTTTCCCTATAATCGCACAACGGCGTCAACGTTCCCTTCACGCGAAAGTCGTATGCGACAGTGAGTGGTTTCCTCGAGCGCTAGCTTGTGGTGAAACCATTGTCATGCTGACTCAAAAAAACTAGGTATAATCGCCATTCGCCCCGCCCGCGTTCTCCACCCCCGCAGCTTCCGCATTTTCATGAGGTTCTCGAAGGATTTGGCTTGCAATCGAGTATGGACGTCGGCGTACGCGGTGTGATCGAAGGAGAGATAGGTGTGAGACCCTCACCTCGTTCACCAGTGACCGAAAGGTGCGAGGGTTCCGTTACTGATTTGTTTTGATATGCATGAAGACATCCAGGTCCCGTCTCGACGCTATCTCGTGCCCATGTATTATTCCTTCTCACCACTACCACTATCACCAAGTTTCCTCGCTGTCTTCGGCAGGTGTCGCGGCGCCCACGCGATGTCTCCCGTCACATGGGTGAGTGGATGCCCAAAACTCGAGTCGTTGCCTGTAATTCGTTCAACCCTTTCCCCCTACAGCGTCTTCGCACCGATGGTATTACGCCCTCCCGCAGAGTTGTACCGCCCGCACAGGCCCGAAGCGGATACGCGCTTGACGAACCTCAGTCTGGGCAAGCGTGGGTGGACGTATGTCAGCCACCATCAGGAACCACAATTCGCCACAATTTATCCGGCCTCCTCGGACGACGAGCACAGCGACGACGGCCCGTATGACGCGGATTGTGTACCCTGGGGCCCTCCCGTGTTTGAGCAAGGTCCCGGGGGAGTTCCCGTCAGAGTCTGGTACAACCGCAAAAGGGTCAGACTCGAGATCCTCAAGATCGACGTGAAGATCGATCAAAGACGATATCTCAAGTACGCCGAGCCGATACCCGGTGACCCTGTGCGATGGCGTTGCATCAGTGAAATCATGGAGAACGACACGCATGTGCGATGCTGCTACAAATCGAATAAGCATCTTGTCAAGCGTCACGTCGAGTCCATGCACATGAATGTAAAGTAAGTGGCTTCCATCTACTGAAACTTGCCCGAGTACTCAATGGGTTCAGGCGGTTTCAATGTAGCTGGTGCAAAAAGTGGATCTTCTGCTTTCAGTTTAATATCGTTCTAACAACAATATAGAACGTTCACGCAGCGCAGTAACGCGGAGAACTGCCACATCAATACACAGTACGAGCGGCCCCTCTCGCAGTTCTACGTCCTCTGACGACCTTCTTATCTAGTACGGGAGAGTACCCTCATGAGTGTTCGTACTGCGACCTGCGTTTCAACGATTCATCGAAGCTAAATAAACATCTTCTGCGAGATCATACTGAGGAGTCACGCCCAAAGCGTCAGCGCCGCTGAGCATCGGGCACATTTCAACGGTTGAGCTTCACGCCGGAGCCGACTTGTCTTGGGCCGATGTTGGGCTCTCCTCGGAGAGTATTACATTGTGCGCGGCGACGAAGCTGTGGGCGCGCCTCTCGTTCTCGATCACTCTACGGTGTTTAGTGGGATATGGCGTTGTTGTGTTCGTGTATCACGGGCTATAGAGGTTTGCTTACCATAGTCAATACACTCCGTATGCTTTTGCACTGCTCCTCCTCACCCACACCCGCGTTCTCGTGCGGCAGTATCGCACTTTTCGCTGCGTCTCTTGTCTGCCTATACAGGATCCTGTGCATGTACCGAGCAGAGTGTCGGTCAATGTAATCGTGTTCTACATATCCCCATCAATTAGCCGCGCGTAGACTCGTGACCAGTCTCCTTTGAGTGCGGTGACGGAGGCAAGCTCTAGTACCGCGCAAGGAGACTGGTAAAACTCGGAAATGTTTGTGAGGACCATCCGTTGGGGCAAATCTCTAGTCTACACCAAAGATGCGCGTCGTGGCAGGTGCTGCCCCGGGCCGGGCCTCCGAGGCGCGCGTGAGCAAATAAACATTGAAAATAACGACGCGTCGTGAATATTGGAAGAAACCGACATCTTAACAGCCATGTCCTCGTCGTCACCTGGTACCTCTACCAGGAGCTGGGTGCACGAGGACGGCATAATTTATTTGCAAAGGCTCCTATCTGAGCTTACAATCTCTCACTGGCCGAACGGGCCCCATGACTGGCAAACCCTCGCGACTGCACGGCTTCTTGCTGGTCAAAACCAAATTATCGTTATACCGTGCTCTGGTGGAAAGACCTCCATATGCTATCTCGCTATAATTGTCATTGTCTATCATTATCAGCACGAAATACCTCTCCCATACTCAACTCCCGTCGCGACCAAAATCCCAATCTCGCTCATGATATCACCCCTCGCCGACCTTGGTCTCCTACAGGTATAGTCAATTGGAGTTTAACCTGCATCCAAGTGTTGAGTATATGATCTAGGCCAAAGAGATCCGTAAGATGGGACTCACAGCAGCCACATTAGATCAAGATAGTTTGAGTCGCTCGCAGGGCGACCCTCTGAAAGAGGCCAAAGAGTGCAAGCACTCAGTCATTATCGCAACACCAGAACGAGTACAAACACCTGCTTTCAACTCGCTTCTTCGCATCCGAGCCAAGACGAAGCTTGCGAACATGATCTTCGCGTATTTCATCGACGAGGCTCATGCCTTTGTCGAATGGGGACAGACCTGGCGACCGGCGTACAAGGCTGTCATGCGGGTCGTGTCCCTCCTCAGAGCCAACATACCTATCGTCGCGATGACAGCCACGCTCAGCACTGAGAACGAGAGGAAGCTCGTGAAGGAGCTCAACTTTCGAACGGGACAATGGGATCTCATCCGCAGACCGACGACGAAACCCAACGTTCGCACCATCTACCTCCCCCTCACCCACGGACTTGGCGGCAAAACCTTTCCCGATATCGCCTGGGTGGTTGCCAGACGCCAGAAGGTCATCATCTACGTCTCCACCATCACGCAGTGCAACGAACTGGCATTCTACCTGTATAAGTTCTTCCCGGAAGGTAGAGATGCCCGTCTGGGGCCCGTCCGCGTATACAACGCATTTCAGTCATCTGCCACCAATCTGGACAACCTCATCGCCTTCCTCAACGACCCGAACACGTTCATTATCATCGCGACTATCAAACTCGGGCTCGGCGCGGACACCAACGGCGTTGTGACGGTTGTCACACTCGGTGCACCTCAGACCATCGAGGAGGACGAGCAACAACGAGGAAGGGCTGGACGAGGCGGGGAGATCGAGGCGGAAAGTTACACGTATGTGCAACAAGGATTCGTCCAGGCAGTGCGCGATGCAGCCAAAGACGACCCGAATACGCGAGCATCTACGGGGCGCAAGCAGAGGGTGGGTTGTTCATCCCCGCCATCGCTCCTTATTCGCAGCTGATGCATGCCATTTATATAGGCCGGCGCTGGCGCGCGCAAGGAAAAGTCCGTGGTGGTTGAAGGGAAGAAGCAGACGCGCGCGCTCGACGGCTATTGCGGTGGCCTCGTGCGCACGGTGACCGCTCTCACGAAGAACACCTGCCTTGATGGCGAGCTTGATGTCGTCTTCGCGAACCCCGGGCCATTATCAGGCTCTCACTGCTTCCACCAGCAGCGTCGCTTTCCGTGTTCAAGCTGCATGTGGCGCTTGAACGAGGCTCGTATGGCCCAAGGTCTTCTCCTCGCACCCCCACCAGAACCGACTCCTCCCGCATCTGGCGAACAAAGCCACGCGGCAGATTGCCGCCCGAGACCTGCTGATGCGAATTTGCCTGAAGACGGCGCGGCGGAGGCGCAGGCTGCACCCGCAGAGAAGCAGCGCGCAACCACGAAAGTGATGCGTTCGCGGGTCGAGAGGGCATTGTCCACGTTCTGTGATAATGCCCGTGCCGAACTCCCCGACCCGAGCGACCCCGCGCAGGCCAACCTGCCTACGTCGTTTTTCATCCCGCACGATCTCCGCGTATCTCTCCTCGACGCGTTCTCAGCTGCTAGAGACCGCGCGGCATTCGATCAGATCTTTCAGTCGTGGGCCCACCTTGCCACTCACGGCGATGCCTTGTATCGGATTGTCGTCGCACTAAACGCGGCCTTCGACAAGTACAGCGATATGATCAAGGCCGAGGGTAATGCGACGCGAGCTGCTACGGTCAAGGCCAAGAAGGCTGCGGCGAATGTGGTGGCTGAACCGGAGGAGAAGCTCTTGATTCGCATACCACCTCTGAGTCGAGTGCGTGCATGTGCGGCGAGATCCTCAGTGGAAATTTCAAACACCAGTAGGACAATTTCATGCCTGCTGTAGAACAATGCTGACTATATTATTTAGAAACTGTACCCCAGACCCCGTCGAAAAACGGGTCGCAGCGCGGAAGCCTCTCTCCGTCAGTATCTGATCCTCGTTCGTGTCGTTGTCACTCACGCATAGCCCTTCGAACAGGTCTTCCTCTTCTGCTGGTGGAACCCCTCGCAAGCGGCGGCCGAGTATCGACGAGAACGTCAATGCAAGCCCCTCAAAACGTGCTCGATTGTACATGGTTAGTCGTCACTGCACTAATCAATGGTATCGATATGCTGATCCATGCAGTCTGTGTCTGGTCGTGGGCAGTTTCTATCGCCGACTGCAAGCCCTTCTCGCAAGCGGCAGTCAGAATTTGACGAAGATATTGACATCACTCCGACGAAACGTCGTAGAGCGGCACGATCGCGTGCGGTGAGCCCACCGCGATAACTTCGTCTTACATCTTATATCTAATATCGATCTCTGTTTCTACAGGAGCCCCCACCACTTCCGGCACCCCGTTTTGGCTGAGGGGGTGTGTACGCCCGTGCACATGGCTGCATGAACGAGCATGTTCAAGTCGAGTGTACCACTTGCCGCGCGCGGCGCGCGGCGCGGTCGCGTCCTCGGCCATTGCCGAACCACTGCCGCGAGCTCCCCAACGTCGATGCCTCGGCCTGCGTATGTCTGATCGCCCCTCACTTGGACTCATACTGCTCGATATAGCTCCACGAGAACATTTCTGCATCAATTGAACTACTACAACACTATCTAATCCCTAGTACATGACACTTTAACTTCGCCACATCCACTACTACTTTGCTTGCTTCACTATAGTCCCTATCATCGCTCGTAGTCGTATATTACACATCAACAACATGGTTCTCAACCACTACCTGCCCTCTGCTATTGTAGGTCACAGGTACGTGCAGCCAGTCCGGATTATTGGTGCTTGACGGCATGTCGAGCTTGGCAGTCATCGCGTCGAGTGCCTCCATCAGGGAAACGCCCCCCTACTTAGGGCCACTCAGGGGCACTTAGGGGTGGATTCGGCCCGGTTATCTCTCAGGCGCGCTCAGGCGCGCTCAGGCGTCGCTCAGCGCTCAGGTGCCACTCAGGCGCTGCTAAGGGCCTGCTCAGAGAGATTAGTTTGAGTGGTGTTGAAGTCGATAAATATGAAATATACGTACTGATTGTTAGTGTTTCTTCAATAATTTCCCCAAATAAGATGTATTCGAACCATGGCAGTCCTCAGGATGAAGGGAAACGATAGCATTCATTGTCGTAGTACAAACAGAGTGAAATAAAACCGTAAAGTATACAAGAGGATCGTGCAATAGCGCAAGCAAGAGGTAACAGTCGTAATCACAGTAAGACAAGGAGAAACGAACAAGACAGGGTGGAGACGGGTAGAGAAAGAGAAGCGGAATTCATGTATCTAAGTTGTGCGC
>UWZB01000251.1:13617-32593 GCA_900536885.1 Peniophora sp. CBMAI 1063 | reverse complement strand
TAGCCCACCGCGAGGGTCGAACTCGCAGCCTTCAGATAATCGAACCCGCCTGGTAAGAGTCTGACGCTCTATCCGATTGAGCTAGGCGGGCTATGCATTTGAATTAATAACTAAACATATAACCTGATTGGCCTAGCGGACCTATCATGCAAACTCTCCCAGTCGATGCTCGCTGCTTTCGTCGTTTTAAACACTCATGGGTCGCGTTCAACATGTCCCCATATAGCCGTGCCCCCTTTCACAAAGCCGATTCAACGCTACACTCGTCCATCTCAGCTTGATTTCAGCTCGAAGAGACAACGACGTTGGTATCCGGCGGAGATTCGCCGGGCGGCGGTGACACAAGTGCAACTGATTGCTCCTCTGGAACCGTATTACCCGTCGCACCCCGTATACGCAGTCATCTGTGCCTCACGTTGTGGGCGCTCGTATGCGCGCGTCTTCATCTCGGCGTAGACGATGCCTCACTAGGTGTTCCCTCCAGAGACGACCCGCAACTCATGTCGGCTGCTCCTACGTACACCGTCGCATCGTCGCTCCGATGGAAATGGAACCTACCGCAACTTCGCGTAGCAATTGTCTACACGACCCTGCAGCCAGGTCTAAATACACGGCTTCGTCCACCGACGATCCTCAAGGCGTGGGATCCTTCCCATGTTGACTGAGCTGTACAAACGATGCCCGATGACGCGTGCTCTCAATACACTTCTCCCTCGTTCGAGGATGCCGTGATTGGCCATAGTGGGTTTTAAGGGGTGAGAGCGACGATCCATGCGGAACGAAGAGCGACGCATCTCTCGCAGTGGCACGTCCGCGAGCTTCTAGCACTCTGCGTACTAGGGCGCTTGCGAGTGTATAAGAAGCATAGCATTCCGATGAAAGCCGCCTTGTACACCGGTCCTTGCGATGTCCTCGTCCATGACTCTCCGGCGTCCTATCTTCCTGGAAGATGTTCAACCTCGGCCACGTATCCTCCGAGGCTGGCAGCGCCTCCGGCACCGACGAGCTAGTTGGCTAGTTGAGTGTCTGGCTGAGTTCGTACGTGCTTTGATTTCTCGAGACTCATTTATCTTTGTCTAATTTGTCTCATAGTGGGCAGTCTTTGTCTACACCTATCTCGGTGAGCCGCTTTGATTGTGCTGTCGGCCATCATACTGAAGCGCATCGCACAGGTTCTGGGGCTACCGCGGCATATATCACCGGCAATATTCTTGGAACGGTCAATCTGGGATCATATTTCTCGATTGCTTTAGCCTACGCTGTAGGCGTCGCTTTTAGTCTTATCATGGCCACCCCCACCTCAGGCGGGCATATCAACTGCGGTGTCACGATCAATCTCGTCGTATTCCAAGGCTTCCCCAAGTTGAAAGCCCTTCGGTATGTTTCGAACGATGTTCAGTCTGCGATCAGGTGACTGAAGATGAGTTTCAGGTATATCGCAGCCCAGCTTCTAGGGGGATATGTCGCGTGTTTGCTCGTCTACGTACAATGGTACGATACCATCAAGGTACTTCAGTGGCGAAGATCTCGCTAGATGGGCGTCCTGACATAAACTTTAAGCAATCCGAAGCCGTGCTTGCTGCAGCTGGTACATTGGAATCGACGATGTTCACGGGCAGCGGACCTGCAGGCATCCTGACCTTCTTCGCGCCTGCGGGCGCCAATCTTGGCCGGGTGTTTCTCAACGAACTTGTTACGGACTTCTTCATTGGGATGGTCATTTGGACAGCGGTAAGCATGTTCATTCCCACCATACCGTACCGGCTGAACACCGTCTAGATTGACCCAACAAGCTTTGCTATGACACCGGCTGTTGCTCCTTGGGCTATTGGGCTTGGCTTGTATGTGCAGTTTCAAACTGCTTTCAGTTACTGTCTGATGCATTCTTCAGTGGCATCGCCATCTGGTGCTTTGGCCCGTGCGGACGTGAGCTGGTGCATCATATCTCGAGGTGTATACGCTGAAAAAACCTTAGTCGGCGCCAATACTGCGCGCGATGTACCGGGTCGCCTCGCTGCTTTGACCTTGTGGGGTGCTCGGGCGGGCGGTGGTCCCTTTGCAGCGATTAGCGCTTTGACGAACATCGTCTCTTATGGATGTGCATACGTGTTCTACGAACTTGTACTCAAGGACTCGAGTAGAGGTGCGAGACACCTTGCATTGACAGTGAATGGAATAGCTGACGTGAGGTTGACGCGCTGTAGCACTGACATCGGCGCACAAGGAAGTCATAGCTGCACGCGTTATGCAAAATGAATATTTGGAAGGCAGAGACCGAACCGGCGATGCTTCGCCGAAGCCTTCCTCCTTCTCGGAAAAACAGTCCGATAGCTGTAGCGATACCGCAGCGACATGGGTATAGTGATGATTCAACTCGACGGGATACTATGGATTGGGTGTAAGGATATTTTTCAGAGCGGAGTGTTATGCGGAGCTTTGGTCTGTATCATAGGACTCATCAAGATATACAATTGCACATACGTGTTATCGGCCACATGGCCATTCTCATACGGACGACTACGTGCACCTGCCACTATGATGCGCACTGGAAGTAACACCTATCCTCCCAATAGTATGCCTTGAGCCATCAGATTTCACTTCAATCCTGCTATCGTTCCGGACTCACTCGTCAGCTAGGGAGGTCTCCGGCGCATGAGTAGACAGGATGTCGCCAACCAACGATTGCTACCATATACTAGGAGTGTACGCTCCATACCAATCATCGTATAGACATGGCACGGGTAGAGAATTAAACTTTGTAGCCGCCGGTCAACTTCATCACACCCTCGGGGTCAACAGCAGCCTGAATGGCCTCAAGGCGAGGCACATTATCGCCGAAGAGTTGCTCGGCGGTCACCTCCTCCAAAGCATAGTTCGAGTATTGAAACGCGTTTGTGATGTTCTGGCCTTCTGTATCGGCAGCCGCGCGGATCGCATTTGTGGCGTCATTCTGCTGCGCGTGCATGAAGTCGTAGAGCGACGAGTTCGCGAACGAGAAGAAGACGTTCGTAGGACGAAGCGGCCTTGAACGGTCGGGAGGATATGCCGAGTCCGTCCCATGCATGTATAGGGTGTCGTCAAACGGCTCGACGTAGAAGGCAGTGAGGAACGTCGGGTCGTACTGCGCGAGAGATTGACCGTACGACTGAGACGATATGATTAGTCCTGCTGATGGCTTCCACACGAAGCACGAACTCACAATCGAGAGGTTCCGGAAGGTCTCGAGTAGGGTCGGCGTGTATTGGAGCACATTGACGCTGGCAAACTTGGCCGTGACATCTGGAGATATCGGAGCGATAGGGAGCTGCGCCTCGAGTACATCGTAATACGAGCGAGCACTGATGTCCGAAGAAGTGCGTGGGATGTCCAGCAGGCCAAAGAACGCATTGTCTGGCGGCGAGGGAGAGTCGTAGAAGACGGTGATGATCGAGTACGATGTCCCATTGCTGTATAGATATGCGGGGAGTATTGAGGCCTTGGTGTCCGTATTGTTTACGGCAAACGCCGCAATGGCCTTCGTAAGATCGTCGAAGTACTCTCCAGCAATCTGGATCAGACCTCCGTAGACGTCAGTCTGCAGGTGTATGAGATCAGTATCTGCGGGCATACAGTGTTGTAGGGCGGGTAGTTACCTGCGGGTGTGTAACAAAGGTGAACTTGGTCACGATGCCGTAGTTGTTGAAAGCGCCTCGCAGGGCAAAGAAGAGATCGTCGCCCGGAAGGACCGTAGTGATGGTTCCGTTCGGAAGTACAAGTTCGTAAGATGCAATGTTGTCGATTGCCGGGCCATACTGACTTGACTGAAACGTATAGCCTGCCACAATCCAGGTCAATGCCAGCCATAGCGAATGTGCGACGGCGCGGGCGTACCACCACCCAAGGTGAAACCAGCCACTCCAACTCCGGGCACACGACCACCAGGCGCATTGACACCGGTACCGTTCAGCGCAAGGTACACCTCATCCCAGATGCAACCGGCACCAACGTCGACAGTCGCCTTGTCATCACTCAACTTGATGTCCTTGAAGCGTGACATGGCGATCTGGACACCAGTGGTGGACGAGAAACCCTGGTTGGTAGCATGACCCCCACCCTTGATGGCGAAGGGTGTCTTGGTCGAACCAATAACCTTAATCTATTAAATTTGAATCAGCGGATGGCCTGGGCAAGTCATTGAGCGCACGAACAATGACAGCCACGTCCTCGACTGTTCCGGGTTCCACAGAACACGTCGCATTCAGTACACTCGATGTTGCCCAGTGCTCAATGTCGTTTGTGTAGTTGCTCGTGTTTGGGAAATAGACTGCCGAAGCACCAGAGATGGTGCCCGCAATTTGCTCGCATGCGTTTGCCGTAGCGTTCCGAGGGCGCGGCGGCGACGCCTGGGCAATTGTAATGGAAAAAAGCAGAGCAAGGGTCGTACAGAGCATTGTGCAGGATGAGAACCGCATTGAGACGATGGGTTTGTGCGGGCCTATCCCCGGCTTTATAAACACCCAGCGACTGCACGCAGTTAGCATAGAGTCATCCTAAAGCGCCTCAGACGCCCAGCTGGAGCCAGCTAACATACAGGACTCTGCTTCCACAAGGTACCGGCAAGTCCGCCCCGTTCGACTCGCCCCACGGGATTGTATACGCATGTCGTACGCGCTGTTCTTCCATCATTGTTGCAGCCTACAGTTTTGAATAAGCTCGGCCAACGTTGCCAATGTGTAAGCAAGGATAGGCGCCTGAAGTGCTGACCTGAGCACGAAACCTTGTGACGAGCGGTGAAGATGGTCTCAAAACTCAGCTCCGTCGCTCTATGTCTGAGGGTGAGATAGCTGAGCGGTACATTTCATGGAAAGCTGGAGAAAGGCTTTATGTGGAGGTATCTGCCTTGAAATTTCTCGCTTGAGAACGGCGGGCGTGAGAACGGATGATCACTCACCGTGAAGAAGTTGGGATGTTCGCGCCGATTGCCCGCGCAGGCCAAAAGTCACCAGAGGTTGGCGCTTCACAGCCCTAGATGTCGTAATGATGTATAGACGATGAGGTCGCCGGACACCCTATGACAGACATCCGACGGTCCTTCATCAACGCAACCAGGCATACATCTAGTGCCAGTCAGCCAGTCTGGTCCAGTTACCTTTCGCACAGTGCCGGACCAGCATGGATTGCAGATGTACCCTATTCAATCCAGTTTGACAGACACGAATAGCTGCTGGCCGTGTTTGTATTCCTGACACACCATCTGTCAGGTGGTCGTCGTATGCAAGCAGGCAACCATGGGAGTCTTCGGGCGTATTAGCATTCTAGGGCTTAGAGCCTGACATATTGGGTTTGGCAGACGTACCATCTGGGTATGGCACCCGACGGGCGCATCAGACCGTGCAGTAAGGCACGAGCATTTCACTGATGTTGGACACTGAGGTATAGCACGAGGACGACATAGAGCGGAAGTGTACAGTATCTACAATTGCAGAAACCTCGCTTAGGCTGCTGGATTAGCACCCGGATGCAGACCACAATCTCACAGCATTCCTGGGATCCAAGGCTCGTATCGGTTGGATATGTGCTTCTATACCATAGCCGGGCGTCCTTGTCAAGCCACTGGTCGTGGCACCCGCCAGAGTGAGGTTCGGAAGAACGCAAGGTGCCGCGTGTCCATCTGATTCAATAGTTTGATTATATTTTTTTGCTGATACTATTCCAGTATAGCCCGCCTAGCTCAATCGGATAGAGCGTCAGACTCTTATCAGGCGGGTTTGTCTCACTGAAGACATCTGAAGGCTGCGAGTTCGACCCTCGCGGTGGGCTAATATCTTTTTCGCGCCTTAAGTATCTGCACCACTGAATGTTCACGTCCTTCAGTAGTAATATCGACAAGCCCAACTCTAACTTCTTTCCATGATACTTTCCCACTTGGTTTGTGTAGTGTATCAGATAGTGATTCATTACAGGAATGCAATATATATTTCGAGTTAACACCATAGAGCATCTCAGTGATCCGTCTCCTCCCACGTCCGTCCCACTGTTTTGACGAGGTCGGCCTCGGTGACAGCCTTGCCGCTGGTAAAGTACCCCGCAGCGATCTTCGCGTCAATCTCGACGCGTGAGTCCATCGGAATGAGATGGTCCGGAAGGTCATAGCGCTTGATAATTGGGATACCAGACTGCACGATTGCGTTGTACTTCCTATGCGTCCATCAGTATTGTCCGCATAAGAGATATGGTAAGGGAAATGTACGCACATGTCGCTCATAGAAATCATGTTGTCAATCTTGCGGATGCCCAACCAATGCAGCACATCGGGCATGAGCGCCTGGAACCGCATGTCTTTCACACCAGCAACAAGCTCAGTTGCACGGAAGTACTTGTCCGCAGAGTCACCGCCACGCTTGCGGAGGTTGTAGACGAGGTACTTAGTGACCTCTCCAAGCGCGCGGCCCTCTTTGCGGAAGTACACGACGACACCGACACCACCGCGTTGGGCAGTGCGCACACATTCTTCGATGGCGAAGACGAGGTAGGGCTTGCAGGTACAGATGTCAGAGCCGAACACGTCCGATCCGTTACATTCATCGTGGACGCGAAGGGTCAACTCCTTGCTCTCGTCGTACATGTATGATGCCGGACCAACTGCAAGGCAAACAAGCGGACGTCAGTACGAACATTCAAACGTGTGCAGGATGAAGGGTGGAACGTACAGATATACACCGTCATACCACCGATAGGCGGTAAGAAAACCTTGATATCCGGGCGTGTGATAAGCTCGGGGTACATTCCTCCCGTATCTTCGAACAACGCGCGGCGGAGTAGGCCCTCTGAGCTGCGCGACGGTGGTCATATAAGCGTAGGAAAGCTAGAAAGTAGGCGTGCGAAACGTACATGCCGAAACGTTCAGCTACACCAGGCAGATACCAGACGGGCTCAATGGCAGCCTTGCTGACCGTCATCTCGACACCGGGGTCAGCGGTGCTCGGTGTACCATCAGGGTTCAGGAGTGGCACGGATTTGAGCACGATCTTGCCGTCGATGGTGATTTCGCCGCGACGCGAAGACTCGTCGATCTCAGATAGCTTGATGTGCGCTTTCGTCACCGCGATGCTTGGACGAATGTCGAGACCAGAGTCGGTCTCTGCCTTAAAGACCTGAGGTGTAAGATGTCCCCATGGGTCAATCGACACGATCTTCTTCGGGTCAGACCAGGCAGGCTGAGGCGGGATTGCGACGGGCGGCTCAGTACGTGAGTAGTCGGGCTTGTGCGTCGGGACTAGCGTGCCCATAGCGATAGACAATGCGCGGTAGATCGAGTATGAGCCCGAATGAGCGCCGATCGCGTTACGGTACTTGAGCGAGGACGGCAGACGCGACACTATCACGGGACCGCGCTTGGTGGCATCGGCATCACCCCAGTTAAGCGGGTGCGGCTTCATCCCGTGCTGGTCCGGGTACGCTGCGAGGCTCGCGTTAGTCGCGTGTTCTCAGCAAACACGTTTCATGGATATCCTTACTGGTGAGCATGACACGCGAAGGGTACAGCAGCTTCTCGCGTTCCCTATCGGATATAATCTTACCCTCCGCCCCGCCGTCCGCTTTCACGGTATTGGGCAAGGACGTCGGCGCGGACGGAGGTGTCGCGCTTGCCGCCGAGGGCGGAAGGGAGCTTAGCGTATGCGATGGACTTGCGACGCCATACGCGCTGGCCGGGCGCAAAGGCGGTGAAACCGGGTTCTGTATCGCGTCGAGCTAGACCGAAGCGCGATTAGCAGCTTACCCGCTGTGGCACCACGCTCTCATAACGCACCTTGGCTTGAAGAGCCTGCTGCGAGACTTGCAGGGACTCTAGCCTGGACAGAATCTGAGTGAGTATTGCATCGTTCGCGATCGACATGGTGGAAGGAGGAGAGGAGCGTGCCAGACGCCAGGCAGCTATCTATCCGGTACACAGCGCCGAGGGCCGAGGCGCCGAGCGCGTGCCCCTATCTCATACCGCCGATCACTTTCGAGCGCTTTATCTCGCCCTCCGCCTTTAGATGCGTTCAGCGTGCGCGTGCTGCGAGATAAGTGTGCGGTATAAGATGGTATTTCATTGCGCGGGTGCAGCTAGTGGTAATACAAACCATGCAGATCGTGGAAGCGTAACAACGAAAACACGAGAGATGACAGATATAAACAACAAGAAAGGATGATCGCGAGCAAAAGACGGGATGAAACGAAGAATATACGTATGCACCGTCCAATCGTCCAGAAATAAACAGCAACCACACACACCCTTTCACCTCTAGTCATCACCGCGGCCCGGGCTCGCAGCACGGCTCCGCGGCGGGCTGACAGCGCGAATCGGACTCGCAGCGCGTGAGCTACCCGGACTGAGCGGGCTACGCAATCCAGACGGGTCGTCAGCCCAGCGCACCGAGCGCGCAGGACTACTCGTGCGTCTTTCGTTCCCAGGCGACGACGCTCGTAAGCTATCGATCCTTAGATGGCGGACAGGCCGTGAATGCGCGATGTTAGGCCGCCCACGCTCCTCATCAGCCTCATCCAGGCGGCGCAAACTCGACGCGCTCGCCGTCTCGTGCAGGCTACCCCGCCTGGACGGGTCTTCCTGCGGTACGGATGATGATGACGATGACTCTTGGACGCGGATCGGTGGAGGCGGCGCAGGCCGGCTGCTCTTCAACGTCTGTGGCGTCTTGTGTTTGCGCTGGCCCTTATGCCTCACCCCGACGGGGACGACTCGGGTTTTCTTTTTCTTGCGTCCGCGCCCATCGCTGCTGTCCGACGCCCATTCTCCTTCTTCCCCCTCAGCGGTTGCCGGAGTATTCGGAGTATTAGGAGTGGACTTGCTCCCCCCGGAATTGCGCGAGCTGGTGGGCGAGACCATATCCTCCGCGTAGTGCACCGCCCGTGCGCCCTTCTCAGCGGCAGCATGGCCCGCACCTTCCGCAGCGTGCTCTGCACCCTCTGCCGCGTGCTCAACGTCTGCAAAGATATGTTCTGCAGCCTCGCCTGCTGCACTGAGCAGTCCACGGACGGCCGTACGGATGTTCACATGTTCCGGGTTGAAGCGCTTGAAGATGGACTCGGTAGTGCCCGGTCCGAACGCATTGCGCTGGATTTCAACGTCGACCTGCGCAGTCAATATTAGACACCAGCATGGTAAAAGCATGTATAGCCAAGACATACCTCTTCTCCCGGTCCATGACGGCGCTCAATGACCTTGTGCGGACCCTCCTTCCACTCCACAACCTCATCTTCACCCTCATCACCATCCGGCGGGTTGCCCGCACCGAACGTCTCGCCCTTTGCATCTCGCTCTGCGTCGTGTTCGTCCTCTCTCCTCTCCTTCTTCTCATCCTCTGCACTCCTGGAGCTCGTAGGCGTTGCACTGCCCTCCTTCTCCTTTTCAGCATCTGCAGCGGCGGTAGCGCTCTCTATTGGTCCAAGCTCGCCGCGCTCTGCGGCGTCTACGTCGTCGCGATTGATCACGATGTCTTCGCCTCGTGTGATGGGCCGCGTGTGCATTGCCCAATCCGGGAGCGAGGGTTGGCGAGACCATGTGCGAGTGACGGTATGTACGCGGCGGCCGAGGGAGAAGAATGGAATAGACAGGCCGTGGACGACGATAGAGACGACAACCATGAAGGCTACGATCGGCTGTATCGTCGCTCTTGTGAGCTGTGCCGAGCCCACTGGCGGCTCCTCCGCCTCAGGCAGCTGCTGGGCCGCGAGCGTCGAGATGAAGATGGCACCGATGCCCATGGGTCCAAAATGGCCGCTGAAAACCGCCTCACGCCAGTTCTTAACGTCCGGAATCCATTTGTACAGGAGCAGTACAACAGGAAGCCGGCGGAATAAGAGGACGAGGATCGCAATGACGATGAGGCGCCAGACAGAGATGGAGAACTCCGGCGCGTCAAAGTCGGAGAAGGGCGTCCATGCGCCTACAAAGACGAATGCGGCGATGTTGAAGAGCAAGTCGATGACGCTGGAAAAGACGGCTGCTTCGGTTTGCTTGTTGAAGAAACCGTCCCAAGCAAAGGCTGTGCCGCACGCGAAGGCCGCAAGAAGATCATCCGTGCCGACCATAGTGCAGACGCCGATGGTGAGCAGCGCGAGTGAAACGTATTGTGCGACGTAAGACTGTCGGTCGATGAGATCCTTGCGCTCGCAAAACTTCATGAGGTATCGGAACCCGAAGCCTATGAGGGCACCGAAAACAACGCCGAATAAGATCTCGTAAAGCCACAGGATGAGGAACCAATCCTTGATGGCTTCTCCAGTTGTGGTGTCGAGGAGTAGGTAGAGGGCGATGTACAGGAAAGGGAATGCCGCGCCGTCGTTGCATCCCGACTCGGCAGCGAGTAGATGCCGCAAATGTGCAGGCACATGTTTGTCCGCGTATTTGCCACCAATGACGGCGGCGGCCAAGATTGGATCAGTAGGCGTCAGGCAAGCAGCGATGGTGAGCGAGGCGAGGAAGCTGAGGTCCGGGATCAGGGCGTAGATAAACGCAGCCGAGACAAACCAGCCCTGTGGACAGAGGGTCAGGCTTATTCTTGGCAGGGCATAGACGAGTGGACAAGAAAGTACTGAACGTACCCAGGTCATGATAGGCCCCAGGAGCATGGCTAGACTCTGCCAATGCTTTTTCATGTACTGCTTTGGCAATTCGACGCCTATGGCGAAGACACCGATTGCAAGCACAACACGCGTAAACTCGAGCGTTATCTCATTCACAACTTCGTCGTCGCCATTTCCCCAATTTCGAGGATCGAATATGTTCGCGCCGTATGGTCCTGCAATGAATCATGGTCAGCATCAGAGCATCGATTGTGTGGCGCCTAGTCGGGCCGAGAAGACGCGGCGAAAGCAAAGCACGGGCTTAGGCGGCTCAGGTGAAGCTTGGTGCTCCAAGACCCTACTTGATGAGAAGAGCGTAGCACCAATCTTGATGGCACGAGATGAGGCGAGGGTGGGTTCTGCGAGTGCGAACTTGCAGCCTATCTGCGCGCGGTGTCCACCCGGTTCCCGCAGATGGAATCCGCTCGGGCGCTTCGGTGACGAACCGTGACATTGGGCGCGCTGCCTGGGCGACATGCATTTCCTGGCCTCCCGGGGCTAGGATGACAATAGCCGGACGCAAAGGATAGTGTGCTCACCGATGATAACTCCGAACAGGAATGCCCAGCAAGCTTCACCAACATACAACTACGAACTGTATGAGTATACTATTCGAGAACTTCACTGGGCTCGGGGCGCACCTTTTCACGGATGAAGAGCGAGAACATTCCGAACTGCGCATTACGACGCCAAGGTCAGTGTGAAGTCTCGGAAGACGAGGCTTGCGACGCACGAATACGACAAAGCCGCCTAGACATGCATAGGCTATGTGAGGTATAGAAACCTCTGTCTGATGCGCGTATGAGTGAGCTGGATCTATACGTTACGAAACTATATGAACGCACCGGATGGAAGCGGACCATTGTTATGTTACACTACACAGAGGGGTGCGCGCCGTAGTGTAGCGATTATCAGCCTTATGTAGGGGTCGTATGCGCGGCGTCGGCTCGCGCGCGCTGGGATGTCGTGAAGGGCGTGAAGGGATAGGGCAAAGCCACGCTCGTGGTGGTTGGAGACCAAGATAAGGCGGCGGAAGGAGATGAAGGGCGAATTGTGTTTTGAAGACCCTCAGGCTCGGACTCGGACACACGGAACACGCTCAGCAATCGGTCGTGGCGCGCCAAGCTCTCGGCGCCAACTTCTTTCTTGTTCTTTGCTATTTCGCTTCGGTCCTGTGCATAGTGCACCGCATATGTTAGATGTAAATGAGCGCGCAGTCTACTAGGTGACAGTCATGAAGGGACATATATCTCTTCTAGGAAAGGAGACAGTTTGTTTCTGAAGGGCGAGACCAAAGGTGAGATGACGCGCGCAACAGCGTGCCTCGCGGCAAGCACAGCCGACTACCCCTAATTTTGCCACTCACTGCGGCGGGGAAGTGACGGCCATTGCTTCTGCCGACGGTTGTCCTCGACCACCACGGTTGGACTGTCTCCCTGAATGGAACCCAGGGCTGGCTTCTCAATGGCGTATAATGCACGGATGGACCGCAAAACCTACCTTGAATGAAGTGGGTCGTCGCCAACAAGCGCGCTGACTCTTCCACGGCCCTGCGCCCACACCAACCCCCATCGTCGCCGCGATACCCACCTGACCGATCCTCGCATTTTCTCCCCTTTGATTCGCTGTCGCCATCGCCTAATAGGCCTTCTAATCACACCCGTGGCCTACCCCGTATCGTTCCAGATACACGCTAAAGCAGCTCTTTCTCTTCCAATATATTCCGTGTATCGTACTGTTGCAGGGTCCGCAGCAACCTGGCCTGCCTCGCGTACGATGTGCGTTTCTAAAACAGGCTCCTCGGCCGCCCAAAACCCACCCATATCCGATCTCCGCGCGTGTACGGGTGTCTATACGTCCTCCAGGCGTATAACCGGCCTTTGTCCCGCGCCGCGCGGCTATTGACAGTTACCTGCAGGATCCAGCGCCGAAAAGGGCTGCCTTGAGGCGTACCCGAGGCGCTGAGCATTAGTAAGGACTATATGTGAAGCGACGAACGTGCGCACGGCGGCAAAGGTTTTGGGAGGAGGGGTTTACATCTGATGTGAGCCTCGTGTCGCAGGAGCCACACCATCTTCACGAAGTTTATCCCGGATCGGGACTATGGACGGTTGTTTATTCTTGTGGCCTGGGCGTTACGCCTCGTGCGGATGTGCCACACCGAGCATGTGCGAGGACTGGCTGTGGCTCGATGCGAACAACGAACCTAGGTTCATTGGTGAGGGATTTTCGCCAATCGCCATTGCCGCCGGAATGGTACGCATCCGGCAGTTATCCAGGCACCGGTCACAACATGCAATGGGCCCTCCTGCGGCTGGCGAGAAGCAAGCACGTCCTGGTCAAGGGCATCGAGAAATGCCGACCAAGAATAGTAGCCCTTCTCTAGCGTCTCGGCATCGTCTCGGGTTTAAAGATTCACCGCCTCGTGCTTCTTCATTTGCTCGCACCAGAACCGCACGATTTCCAAGCCCTCGATCGATACATATCGACAGCATTGAGGTATAGATGACGTGTATTCATCCTGCGATGCCTGAGCACCCGGGCAATAACGTAGACCAAAAAAATTCGCCTGTAGTTCTTTAAACCGACAAAAATACCATGCTGAAAGTCTCTTTACCCTTGGGCCGATACCCTCGAAACTCAACAGACCTCCCGACAGAAACCAAAAGAACTAATTGATCTGACCCAGGACCAAGTCCCAGCGAGCCGACTAACATTCCTGACCAAAAGTACTGGCGCTGCCCATTGGCTGGATTGAACAACCGACCTCACCATTACGAGTGGCGCGCTCTACCACTGAGCTAAACGGGCTTCAAGCCTAAGCGTGGAGTAACATTATGACGTCAGTAAGACACAGAATCACATTATATTGTATCTCATACAGATCAAGAATCGGTTTCTTGACCTACGTATCTATCCCTGGACTTCAGAGACGCTGACCGAGACTGCTTCGTAGTAAGACGGCTGCAGTATTGGCTCCAGCGATGAGATTTCGTTCTCCGCGGCCATATCCCCTGGCAGATGTAGCGTTAGAGTTCCTACCCGAGCTTGGCGCACTTTCACCAAGTTCGTTAGACGCTGGAGCCAGTCCGGTTTATCCCTTAGATCCTTTGTTCGTGCATCTATCACGATGTGTGAAAGCGAAGGTAGTACGAGACGATCGCCAGGATTGACCGTTTCCTTCGCGTCGCCGACTGGTCCGTTGCCAAGAGGACATAAGGTGCCCAGGAGGACGTCTATCGCACCGGGTCCAATCACCAGTGTGCGAACGTTCGTGGCTTGACGAAGTAACTCCTTCACCCCATCTCCTGCCGTCGTGGCAATCGCATGGATGTGCAAGTGCGCCAGCTCGCCGAGATGTAGTTGTGCAGGATCAGACACAGCTTCAACAACTTCGTCCAAGGCTGCGGCCTTCTCCTCGTGCTCCTCCGCTGGGTCCATCCCGTAACGGGAGACTCCGACAAGAAAGTCGCGTGCGAGACGTGCGCGGAGCGTAAACGTACGCGTAGCCTCTGAAGAAGGAGAGGCACACATTGGAGTTGTCGGCGATGTAGGGATGTCGGGAGACAACGTGACGGCACCAGCCTCTTCGTTTTCAGGTGCGAAGATGAAACGCGCAGCCCGTGGCCGACGAATGTAGAGCGAACATCTGTCGGCTAACTCTAGCAATTCTGGGCCTCCTCGAACGATGAGTGTCACGGAGGCTCCCTCGGGTATCACCAGCGAAGATAAGAATGTCGCGCAGTCTTCGTAGCTGTACAGGTTTTGCACTGTGACTGAGTGACATGACTGGGACAGAACGATCTTGGTGTCCGGAGTTCGACCCGCGTAGTCGGGAAACACATCCCCGAGGTGAAGAACCTCCAAGTTGGCCATGGCCTCGAGGGTTTTCTTGAACGCCCCAAGTTTCGGCGGGCGCCAGTATTCATCGGGCTGAAGATATGTGTCCAACACGATCTTGAGATTGGTGACATTGAGGAAAATGTCAGGGGTCCATGGTAGAACGAAGTTGAGAAGATCGACGGTCCTGAGTTCGGGTGCGCCGCGAAGAGACGAGAGAACGAAGACCTCCTTCTTTGGAGTCGCCTCGTCATCATATAGTGGCTCGGGATCCAGCAGTGCGTGAAGGCGAAGATGACGAAGGTTCGGGAGGAAAAGCTTCAGCTGCCGGGCAACACATCGCGACGCCTCGTAGCCTTCGCAAGTGAAGTCGAGGGAGCGCATCCGAATGCTGGCATAATGAGATAACCAGAGCCAGAGAGCCTCGTCCGCGTAGTCGTTGGTCACAAGACTAAACTGTAGGTCGAGAGGGACATCATCGGCGCGTTCAATGATGAGGGGAGTCCATGGAGCGGGTAGTCTAGGCGCTTCTACACCCGAAGACCATAGCGAGTTACTGAGCGCGACCTGTTGACGACGGTGAGCAACCGTATGAACGACTGGCGTCGGAGAAAACCTACAGATCGCCAGAACCTGGACACTTGCGATACCTCTATCATACCCAGTCCACCGCGAGGACCAGCAGGATCTGCACGCCATTGACGTTGCAACTCGGCGAATACTAGAGTCAAGACCTCTACGGGCAGGCGCCAGGAAAGCTGCGAGCCTGGCTCAGCATCAGATGCATTATCGGGCATACTGTGTTGACCAGCAGCTGGTGCACAGGCCTTCCGTCCAGATCAACTGAATATCGACGTGGAGGCAGGAAGAGAGAGGGTTCGCGTCATTGCATCGGCACTCCGCTCAATTTCGGCTGACGTCAAGCTAGGTCCTGCCACGGTGAAAGATCATGCGAGAGATTCATTCCATCTAACTTAAGGGACATAGAGTACAGAGACAAACGGTACAGTACGAGATGAGGAAACATGAGAACGCAGCCGTAGACGAGTGATGTGAGCAGACCGGTAAGTACTATACTGAGATGCGATGCGACAAGCGAGATACCATGCAGAAGATGTACAAAACAGGGAGTGAACGCAGACGACAGACAGCAATGACGAGACGCTCAACCAGAGCACATCACGCACGCCTCCTTATTGTCGATGGAGCACTGAAGGCGCGCGGCTTCCTGCTCGAGCTGGCGACGCAATGCCTCGGCGTAGTCAGGGTCGCGGGCAGCGGCCGCGCGCTGCTCGGCCGAGAAGCCGGCGAACTCATCATCGGCTGCAGGTGCGGGTACAGGCGTGGTGGACTCAGAGCTCGCCTCCGAGGGCGTGACGGGCGTCTCAGGCGGTGGCGTAGCCATACCCGAGTTCACGGTCGTGGTCTTGACGATCGTACGAGGCTGGAGTGCCTTTGGTGCCGGCTCCGGCGAAGGCGCAGACACAGTGGCAGCGACGACCGGTGCCGCGGGTGCAGAGGTTGACGCGGCTGCGGCCTTCTGCTCGCGAACCTCCTTGACCAGTGCATGGTCGAGGGTGAACTGGATGGCCTGGGCAGCCGGGCGCGTGCGAAGGTAGTACATGCCGGTCTTGAGGCCCCTCTTCCAGCCGTAGAAGTGCATGGACGTGAGTTGGCCGAGCGTGGGCGCCTGAAGGTGGACATTGAGGGACTGCGACTGGCAGATGAATGCACCACGGTCGGCAGCGAGGTCCAGGACCTTCTTCTGGGAAATCTCCCAGACGGTCTTGTAAATTGCCTTGACTTCGCGCGGAATTTCAGGGATCGACTGAACGGAACCGTTGTGCGCGATGATCTTGTTCTTCATCTCGTCGTTCCAGAGCTTGCGGTCGACGAGCTCGCGAAGGAGCCACGGGCAGACGACCTGGAACTCGCCAGCGAGGACGCGACGAGTATAGATGTTGCTGCAGAGGTGGTCAGACATATGAAAGCAGCGCTGGACCAACATAGAACATACCTCGTGTAGGGCTCGAAGCACTCGTTGAAGCCAAGGATCTGGCTGGTCGACGCGGTCGGCATAGGCGCTACAAGGAGCGAGTTGCGAAGACCGTTCTTGGCAACCTTCTCCTTGAGCGACGCCCAGTCCCAAAGGTCAGACGGCGTCACACCCCACAGGTCGAACTGGAGCTGGCCCTGGCTGGCGGGAGATCCCTCGTACGTCTCGTAAGGTCCTTCGATGATAGCCATCTCCATACTCGCTTCAACTGCAGCGTGGTAGATCGTCTCGAAGATCTGAATATTGAGCTTGCGTGCCTCTTCGGAGTCGAAGGGGAGGCGGAGGATCATGAAGGCATCCGCGAGACCCTGAACACCGAGACCGACGGGACGGTTACGCATATTCGAACGCTTCGCCTCTGGGACGGGGTAGTAGTTGGCGTCGATGACACGGTTCAAGTTGAACGTAACGACCTTGGCGACGTCGTGGAGCTTCTGGAAGTCGTAGACGCCGTTGCGGATAAACGACGGGAGGGCCAGGGACGCGAGGTTGCAAACCGCTGTCTCGTCAGGTGTCGAAACCTCCATGATCTCCGTGCAAAGGTTGGACGACTTGATGACGCCGATGTTCTTCTGGTTCGACTTGCCTGCAACGATGATCAGTATCCTTTCATATGAAGTACAAGCATCGTTAACATACGGTTGGCGTGGTCCTTGTAGCAGATGAAGGGGTTGCCGGTCTCGATCTGAGCATCGAGGATCGCATACCAAAGCTTCTGGGCGGGAATAGTCTTGCGTGCACGACCCTCGCGCTCATACTTCTCGTACAACTCCTCGAACTCGTCACCGTAGCAGTCCGAGAGACCAGGAGCCTCATCAGGAGAGAAGAGCGTCCAGTTCCCATTTTGCTCAACACGCTTCATGCTGTGGATACATGTGAGTCAATGCTGAATAACTCATGACGCGAAAACACATACAAAAGATCAGGAACCCAGAGAGCGTAGAAGAGGTCGCGGGCGCGGACCTCTTCCTTGCCGTGGTTCTTGCGGAGGTCGAGGAACTCGAAGACGTCGGCGTGCCACGGCTCCAGATAGACAGCGAAGGCGCCCGGGCGCTTGTTGCCACCCTGGTCGACATAGCGAGCGGTGGCATCGTATGCGCGGAGCATAGGGATAATACCGTTCGAGTAGCCATTCGTGCCGGCGATGTAAGCACTATTCAAATATGTCAGCGGATGATAGAAGAATAGTGGAGGCATAAGGACGAACCCCGTGGAGCGAATGTTGTGAATGTGAAGTCCAATACCACCAGCGCTCTTCGAGATCATAGCGCACTCCTTGAGGGTGTCGTAGATGCCTTCGATCGAGTCGTCCTTCATCGCAACCAAGAAGCACGAGGACATCTGCGGCTTGGGCGTGCCGGCAGCGAAGAGTGTCGGGCTAGCGTGAGTGAAGTAGCGCTGCGACATCAAGTTGTAGGTCTCAAGAGCACGCTCAATGTCAGCGCCGTGAATGCCAACTGCGACACGCATGATGAGGTGTTGGGGACGCTCAGCGACACGGCCATTGATGCGGAGCAGGTAAGAGCGCTCGAGAGTCTTGAAGCCGAAGAAGTTGTACTGGAAGTCGCGCTCGTAGATGATAGCGCTGTCAAGTACTGACGCATTGGCCATTACGACATCGTAGGTTTGCTTCGAGATCAAACCAGCCGCCTTGCCAGTCTTGGGGTTAACTACCGCAAGCGTGAGTTGACGCTCCAGGCCAACATAGAGCTTAGACATACCATATTCGTACAGATCCTTGATTACATGAGAGAAGTTCTTGCGGGTGTCCTTGTGCAGGTTGGACACAGCGATGCGGGCGGCGAGTACAGCATAGTCTGGGTGCTTAGTGGTGAGGTAGGCGGCGGTCTCAGCGGCGAGGTTCTGGACCATTCGAGTCAGTACACGCAGAGGGGATACGCATTACGCCAGGGAAACGCACATCAAGCTCGCTGGTCGTCACGCCATTGTAGACGCCCTGTACCACCTTCTGTGCCACCCTGTACATGAAATTGGATATTGGGCAACATGCAGAGCAGACTGACGACGCACTCCACAGGGTTTACGTGGTCATTATCGAGACCGTAGCAGAGCTTGGAGATCCGCGAGGTGATCTGCAGATGATGAACATCAAACACGAGTTGAACGCGCCGCCGAGCTCACCTTGTCGAACTGGACGCGCTCCTTGCGCCTATGGGTAGAGTTAGCAAGCTCAAAGGTCTGCACACGGTCGAAAGATTAGTCGCGTACCCATCTAGAGGAAGTGGGTCAGTTACAAGCTACGGTTAGGACGCGTCGGCCCGCTCACCCCGCTTGAAGACGAACGATGCCATTGAAGATTATGAGTACAGGTGAGAAGGAGGACAGTCAGATGAGAGTAAGTGTATCGCGCTAAGGGCGGAGGAGGCAGGGATGGTGGTGGGCAGAGGAGAGGTGCGGGTCCAGGCGAAACGCGCCCATCTCGCGCGAGATATACGAAAAGACACGCGCACG
>UWZB01000251.1:0-13547 GCA_900536885.1 Peniophora sp. CBMAI 1063 | reverse complement strand
CTTCCCGCCGTTTTGTGGTTGTGGCTCGTGCAACACATTCATTTGCGCCGCAAAACCACTTGGGGTGTAGTGTTCAGCACGTCAGAATATCTCCGGCAGGGGACGATCTTTGGTTGATATTCAAACCCTTTTCCGGCCCATCTTGCCCTGAGGCGCGCAAACAGTGACAAATAGTGACCGTTGACCCCGTCACCGCTCGTTGAAAGTGACTTGACCGTGGCCTTCGTCAGCCCGCCCCTACCCGTCCAGTCAGCCTTATTCAGCGTCTTCGGACCCGACTGTCGTCGTTGATGTTGACCGCAACCACGCAATCGACCATTTTCCAACGCACTGCGTGTCCGGCTCAGAGTCGACTGTCGGTAATTTCTCCGTTCTGATACCTCCCCAAGATATTCCTCGAGGACCATTCATATAACCTCTGATGTGTAGTGTGGCTCTCTTCGCTATTAGCGAAGTGTAGGCACGGCTTGCGTCGCGTTGATGCCGGCTGGCCAGCAAGGCTTTCTAGACCGCTCTTGTCACAAAACTATGTCATAGACGCGCAACACGCGCCCTTACACGAGGGGGATGGTGTAGTGGTTTCACCTTTTGACTACCTCGCGCGCTTTGTGGTCCCCTTCTGGACTATGTTCCTTTTGGACTCCTTGGATCTCATCGTCCGTAGCAAAAGCTCCGGCGTTGCTCCGCACCTCAGCTCTCCTCATCGTCGCCGGCGGTGCGTAGTACCTTTTTATCTTCTAGCGCGATTGTGCCTTTCTAGAAGCCTATGTGACCATGCTGCACACGTTGTTCATTACGCGGAAGTTTACTGGACGATGATGTACAATATCTGCTAATCTCACGATCTACACGCGTTTTGGACCCATGCATACATATAGGTGGGTGGTGGCTCCAGCGCGCGGACCCGCTTTTGTTCCGCCACAGTGACCGTCCTGGTACTTCACCCCCAACATGTCCCGCCTCGATAGTCTCCTGAATCCCGAGCAAGCAGATGAGCGCGCCTGGAGGTGAGCGGTGAATACAGATTCTGAAACTATGGATGACTTATAGATTGCATAGGCAATATAATACAACTCCGCCAACTTTACCCGGTCCTAATAGTCTGGCCGGTCCATCTACTGGCTATCAACTCTACGCGGCGCCCGCCTATGCCTATGATCCTTCTCATCACCCGCACGCTGGCTGTCCGAACTCGTTACGCTGCCTGTGGGACACTAATGAACGACCGCTCAACATGCCTGAGGCGCTCGTCCAGTGTGCAATCCTAGGCAGCCCTGAACGGCGTTTAACGGAAGACGGCATCCTCGACGCGTTGCAGAGCAAGTACCCGTACTATCGATTAGCCCATGCGGCGCTTGAACTCCAGGTGAGTCACGAACTCACTCCCCTTTTTGTTTGCCTGCGACTGATGGTTTTTTGCGGTAGAACGCCGTGAGAACCGTGTTGGTGCAGATGCCGTTCTTCACGCGCGTACCGCCAGCATCGCCGTCTGCAGGCGGAGGCGTGGTGGCGGACTCTGAAGATGAATATTGGACTGTTGATCTATCCGCCGTTGCATATGGCCGAAGCTCATACGCGTCACACCTGCGGTCCTTTAGCAGCGAGACGGAGTACCTTACCCGAGAGTCGGGCAATCGTAGCGCACCTATTGGCTCACTCTCTGCTCAGAGCAGTATTAACCGGTTGGCGTCTGTGCCTGTGGTCAACGTTGGCGCTCCTCACATCGCTGCGGGATCGCTCGCCTACATCTCACCACATGCGGATCATCCTGGATGTCCGGACTCGCTCACTTGTCTGCAAGATACGGACGAACGCCCCGGCTACACCCTCCGAACCATCATCACCTGCACGATTCTAGGCAGTCCAGAGCAACGTCTAACGCTCCGGGACATCTTCCTATACGTCAAGGCAAAGTATCCGTTCTTTAAAGTTCAGAACAAGACGTTCGAGGTTCGTCGACCCCGATAAAGTACAAAATCGTAGACTGGAGTGCTGACGTCCCCCGCAGCAAAGTACGCGACACATGATGTCTATGGACAACACCTTTCAGCGCCAACCACGAAAGTCGAACGAGCCGGGTTTCGGCTCCTTCTGGATCGTGGATCTTAACGCCCAACCTGGTACAAAGCGGCCCCGCTGGCGCGCTCCGAGAATTCCCATCCCGCCTGAAGAACAGGTCAAGCAGGGCCGCGGACGGCCGCGCATGTATATGCCCCTACCGAAATCACAAGGTGGCAAGGTGCCGAAACCGCGCGAGCGGGCGGGCGCGTCTACTTTGAGCGCAGCGGCGGGCGCCCCAGGACGCGAAGTCGGCATTGCCGACGGCTCGGCAACGTACTCTGCACACTCTTCATTTCCTCCCGGCTTCGATCCTTCTGCATCGAACGACGCCGATGCCGCGGCAAACGTTGACGACTCGGAGGATGAAGGTTCTACTACTGGACTCTCGTATCCCGAAGGCTATTTCAGCAAGATGGTCAATCGCGACGGCATACATGAGCTGCACGAGAACTGCCCGAGTTCTCTCCGCTGCCTGGACGACACGAACGAACGCCCCAAATATACCTACGCCCTCTTGCTGCGGTGCACCATTCTCGGAAGTCCTGAGGGTCGTCTCACTCAGCGCGAGATCTTCGCCGACATCAAGGCTAAGTTCCCCTACTACCGTACTGCGAACGCGGCAACATGGCAGGTCCGATTTCATAGTCTCTTCCGTGATGAAGAGCATGCGCTCATTGTCGCGTTTAGGGCTCAATGCGCCATCAACTCTCTCTCAACCGTCTTTTCGAGCTTGAAGAACGGCCACCCACGCTTGGGCCCGGTCAAGGTGGGTATTGGCGCGTAAACCTCAACGCGCCACCGGGTACGAAGCGCCCTCGAAAACGTGGTACTCAGGATAACAGGAGTGCTGCTCCACCGTTGACTTATGGCGCACCTGCTGTCCGAATGGACGACCGTCAACCCGGGCCGTCACATCACCTGGCGCCTGTGAATTACCACTGGGGCGGTCAAGGCGTCCTGGATCCGGCTCTGCGTGGACAAGGGTACGCGGGACATTATGTAGCGGGTGGAAGCCACCCAGGCAATGCTTTCGCATCACAATGGAGTAGCACCCGACGATACGACGACCATCCGAGCCCGCATGGCGGTGACGTGCATCTACATGAACAGGACCCCAATACATACAGTTGAACTCCTGAGGCAAGTCGTCGGCATGCAAGTTGGCTGCGCATATCGGTGCCTCAAAGGACCGAACACGACACCATCATTGACATAACGCGTATAAGGATAACAGTACCCATCCATACACAGAGTCGTCAAATCCTCCTACCCTCAGATGACTATCAAGGCGTCTCCTGCATACACTTCCGAGGAAGACCCGGATGGAATCTCAAAAACCTACGTCAATCAGGGCACACAGTCCGAAGCCACGGCAAAAGCAATCGGAGATGTATACGTGCCTGCTAGCCTGGCAATGCTTCTGCGTAGACTGTTCTCAAGCACGCTCCGGACACATGGATCAGAAGTCAAACAAAGTTTCGATTACACGACATGTACATTAGCCTGATACCCAACGAGAAGCGTGCTAACACAATAGACTGGGAGCCGCAGAAACACTACATTAGACTTTGTAGCCGCCGGCGAGCTTCATGACACCATCAGGGTCGACGGCGGCCTGAATTGCCTGCAGGCGGGGAACGTTGGCACCGAAGAGTTGCTCGGCGGTCACCTCCTCAAGGCCGTAGTTTGAGTACTGGAATGCATTGCCAACGTTCTGGCCCTCAGCATCAGCGGCAGCGCGGACCTTGTCGGCAGCCTCGTTCTGCTTGGCGTGGAAGAAGTCGTACAATGAGTTGTCCGCGAAAGAGAAAAAGATGTTCGACGGGCGGAGAGGGCGCGAACGGTCAGGAGGGTATGCGGAGTCGGTTCCGTAGCTGAAGAGCGACTCGTCGAAGGGCTCAACGTAGAACGACGACAAGAAGGTGGAGTCGTTAGCAGCGAGCGTCTCGCCGTAGGACTAGTGATCATTGATCAGATTACGCAATATATATATAGAAGGACCTAGAACCGAACTTACAACAGCGAGCTCCTTGAACGTCTCAAGAAGCGTCGGCGAGTATTGAAGCACGTTCACGCTTGCGTACTTGGCTGTGACGCCAGGTGCGATGGGGGCAATTGGCAGCTGAGCCTCGAGCAGGTCATAGTAAGAGCGAGTCTTGATGTCAGAGATGGTCCGCGGGATGTCGAGGAGACCGAAGAAGGCGTTTTCCGGTGCGGTGGGAGCATCGTAGTAGACGGTGATAGTGCTGTAAGCAGTACCGTTGCTGTACTGGTACGCAGGGAGGATGGACGCCTTGGTGTCCGTGTTGTTGTTGGAGAACGCGCCAATCGCCTTCGTCACATCGTCAAAGTACTCGCCCGAGACCTGGATCAGACCACCATAGACGTCAGTCTGTGGGTGTGTCTTGAATGTGAACTTCGTGACGATGCCGTAGTTGTTGAAGGCACCACGGAGAGCAAAGTATAGGTCATCTCCCGGGAAAACGGTAGTGACAGTGCCGTTCGGAAGAACCAACTCGTACGACGCGATGTTGTCAATGGCGAGACCATACTGGCTCGTCTGGAAGGTGTAACCTGCGGAGCATATCAGCGCCAGTTAAGAGTGCATACTACGGTCAGTACATACCACCGCCCAAGCTGAAGCCGGCCACACCGACGCCAGGTACACGGCCACCAGGAGCGTTAACGCCGGTGCCGTTGAGAGCAAGGTAGACCTCATCCCAGATGCTGCCCGCACCAACGTCAACCGAGGCCTTATCGTCGCTCAACTTGATGTCCTTGAAGCGCGACATTGCGATCTGGACACCAGTAGTGGACGAGAAGCCCTGGTTAGTAGCGTGACCTCCACCCTTGACGGCGAAAGGAGTCTTGGTCGAGCCGATAACCTTCAGCTACGACGATCGCGTCAGCATCCGTATCACGAGAAAGTAACGGTTCATGTCTCACAATCGCGCCAACGTCTTCAGCAGTGCCAGGCTCAACGGAGCAAGTGGCTTGCTGAGTGCTGGACGTCGCCCAGTGCTCAATGTCCGCGTCAAAGCTGTCCGAGCCAGGGTATGAGATGGCCGACGAGCTTGAGATCGCGTCCGCAATCTGCGAGCAAGCATCCGCCGCGGCGTCGCGTGGACGGGGTGTAGCAGAGACAGCGGTGGTTGCGAGCAGGAGAGCAAGGCTGGAGGAAAGCATTGCGCTGGAGTGAGAGCCGCGGACGGAACGAGGAATGCAGGACGAACGAGCAAGGGCTTTATACGTGTCCCAGCTGCGTACGCTGCGCGAGTCGGGCAACTATACGAGGCCCAAGAGCTGCGTTCGGCGATGCCAGTTCCCTAGTATTGCGTGGGTTGCACCGTAGTCAGCTTACGATACACAATATAAGGCTTTGATCTGAACATTGGTCGAGTGAATCTAAAGCAGGCCCTTGCTGATAAATGTTCAGAAGTTCACCTAGTGAAGACCGGCTTGCGCCGTTGACAAAGCATCGGCATGTTAACCCGTGGGCCGCGCCAGAGAAGCACAGTGATGTCCTAGCAAAACGTTAAACCCTCTTATTGGTGACGGCAGTCCACTAGATCGTACACTCTATGCAATAAATGTCAGTCCACGAAGGCCAGAGAGTGTACAGAGCCACACCTATTGAAGACCGGAATCTGCCCTGCATCCTGAGTGATTCGCCGCTTGTGCTTCCCCGCGTCGGCGAGGCTGAATTGCAGATGGGATGACCGGAGGAGAGCATGATCAGGGGTAGTACCTGGCCAAAAGAAGGTGACGGCGGTGATGCCGAAAGGCGGAGAATTGGCAGAGATCACCACCGCCGGCATCAGGAACGTTCATACGTAGCTGCATTCCGGATCTTTCACTCAGAAGAGTATAGCATGTAGCAAGCCTGGTGAATAGCAAATCAACGTACGCCGACCATACGCTCAAAGACATTTTCGCAGCGGGGTGCGAGTGAGCGGAGCTACATACGCCAGGCGATGAAGGGTGATCACGCCATGGCAAGACAGCCCCTTCGGGCGGTTTGACAGCTGGTGACAGCCTGTAGCAAATTCATCAGCTTGATCAAGAAGATGCATCAGCTCGCCGGCGCGTATATTGGCCTGGGCAACTTGCCGCGGGCGCGATTGATGGCCTGTTGATTGTGTACAGTGGAAATGACAACAACATCGGCGGAGTGTGGCGTTCAGCAGCGCTGGGCTTCAAGGAGAGCGAAAGACGCATGAATGAGATGTTGAGGATAGTGTCAGCACAGTACCACTCCGTAGGAGAGAACGAAAGATGTCTGGCGATGGGCTCAGAGAAGGCGTGCACTTGAAACGGACGCTCTCGAGCGCAGGCGGTTAACGTGAAGGCTGAACAAAGAATGGCCGCTTTGACGAGCCATAGGCCGGGTGCACCCAAAGGTGTATCATCACCGTAAAGAGCATGCAGCTGTGATCCGTGAAACCTACGCACAATGACGAAAGATCGCAACACATTTGAGTTCTGAGGCGGACCAACTGGCCGTCCAGCTCACGTTGAACCGTCGGGTGAAGTGCCGTGGCGCGTGAAGAGGAGGGTGAGCCGCATCTTGAGCATGAGTTCTA
Source organism: Peniophora sp. CBMAI 1063 (assembly GCA_900536885.1). NCBI lineage: Eukaryota > Fungi > Basidiomycota > Agaricomycetes > Russulales > Peniophoraceae > Peniophora > Peniophora sp. CBMAI 1063. The sequence continues at coordinate 6,903 of UWZB01000251.1, read as the reverse complement.
CGTATAAGTATGTCCAGTTCGAAAGGTGTGCGTAAGATACAGCTGACTGATGACATCGTTGTGGTCGCGACTGCAGGAGCTAAGCGGGCCACGGCCGGAACCCGGCAAGTGCCGTGCCCAGATCCCACGACTAGAGAAGGCTGAATCATACCCTGTTATGGCTTACAAGTTTCTGGGACAAGCCTTCTCAGCGATAGCAAATGACTCAGTAAAGCATTTATGGTACAAAGAGCAAATAGCAATCCGACATCTAACATATTATAGCGTGAAATCCAGCAATGAGTAGCCGATCCTACTCGAAGTCCTCTGCGAACATCCCCGCAAGCCCCTCGCTGATATCCTTGACCCTTTCCCCGATTGCTCGCCGCGCACAGTTCCTACACTCGGGGTGCATCATAGTCGTTGTCCCAAGTCTCTCGAACTCCCTCCCCATCGCCTTGAGTCTCCCTAACACGTCTGCAGGCGCGCACAAAAGTACGCCAGCACTGCACGAACTCTTGTCGCGCCAGAACTCCAGCCAGCTCTGCGAGCAGCTGGACTTCTGCCAGTTGAGCTCGCATGCAGGCGCATGCTCGATCTTGAGAGGGTCGCGTCGCAAAACCTCCCATGCCGCGACGAGCCGATAGTGGCCCGCAAGTAGACGAAGCTGTTGCGTGCGACTCACAAACAGCCTCGCGCCCGACCCGTCGTCCTCGAAGTCACCCAACACGAGACCGCAATCGCGATGCGCCTCTGAGAGGACGACGATGTGGTCTGGAAAGTGTCGAAGTAGGACTTCAAGATACGCTTCGCCCTGAAGAGCGTGCAGACCAAGCTCATCCGCAAGCTTGAGCGCAAGGTATGCGTTCTGTACGCCCAGATGCATCGCTCGCCGGAGATTATTGATCATACTATCAAGAAGACGTTTGTGAGAGCACAGTTGTGCTAAGCGTACAAGCTCGACTATTTGAGCATTGCTGGCTTCTAGTCGAGGCGAGGTAGTTGTCGCTGAGCTCGGCGTGGCGATTGAGGCCAGGGGGAAAGTGAAGGCCGAATGAGAAGGCGGTGGCTTGCGATCCAGTGCATCAACGATGCTGTCCAAGGCCCATGTCTCCACGCTCTTGAAGCCGTACTTGTTGGCCGTTCGTGCTATGTCGATCAGTCGTGGTAGGTCGGCGCCACTGGCGATCTCATGTGGTAAGGCATACAGAACCCAGAGAAAGTTGCGGAAAGCTGGTGCAGAGTCGTTGTGCAATACGAGAGGCTTGTCATCGGAGGAGCCGTCCTGTGGCAAGTCGCCGGGTGAAGGTACAAGAAAGAGCGACGAGAAGAAGGACGAGTCTCGCGCGAGCAGTGTTCGGTGAACCTGGCAATATCGTGTCAGCGTATCAGATATACGCAGTGGAGAATTTGCTGTCCAAGAAGCGATACAATGCAGTGGGGAGCTTGAATAAATGAAATGCTCGTGCCATGAAGCAAGATTCGTTCCTGACATGCGCCCCGGAAGCGACGACATGAGGCCTGGCCGCATGCAATGTAGAGAGCCGTGATCAGCCGCATGAAAGCAAGCTTCGGGCCAGAAGAAGAGCGCGTTGATTCATCGAGACAGAGCAGAAATAGACATGTTGAAGGTAGCATCTCCAACTTACATTGAATAGCACATTATCCACCAGTATAATACAACTGCCGTCCGACATGTAGTAATCGGGATCCCTCGACGGAGGAGTGTCCGCGCGTTTCCTCTTGAAGGAGTCCTCTGTCATTCTAAGTCTCTTCCTCGGTGGCAGTTCGAGAGACTCGCTGGAGGATGAGGCGTGGGGGGACTGTTGTTGGTGGTGTGGCGCCACGACCTGCGCAACCTCGTCGTCGGAATCGTCTGCGGATGGGATATAAGGCTGCGAGTTCGTCGCAGTGTCCATCTATATACGTGATGGTGCAGAACGAGGGTGTCGTCCGAGTCCGAGTTGGTGGTGGCGGCCCGCCGCGGGATGATGTCGAGCTGACCGCGAAGGTGCGGGGTTTAGCGCTGCAGCGCGTGTCGTGGTCGCGATGCCAAACCCAGATAATGTCGCGCCTCTGCTCTCAGTAGCGTATACGCAGCAGTATGAGATACACAGTTCTAGCGCGGTGGTACGGGACCCAGAGAAACAAGGCGAATGTACTTGAGAGTGGTGAAGGGGGAGAACAACGCTTGTGTGGTCGTCGGCCGACTCAATTCCGGAGATACAGCGATCATCCCGATTGATTAGATCAAGATCAGGAGATAACGTTGGGCCGTGGCCGCCGACGCGCTTTCTCTTTCTGCCCTCATGTTCATGTGGTCCGCTGCGGCCAGTGACCATATACATCCCAGTCAGAGCGTCACGCTATATCGGATGGATTTCAGTCTACATTTGTCAGGAGCGCTGTGACTACGGCGGGTACCTGCGCCGGTCTTTCAGTGTCTGATATAGCGCATACTCAGGCGCACGTCGACCTCTGTTTCGTGCATTGCGGATCCCGCATTTACTTTCCTTCTGCCCACTCTGTAAGCCATACTCTGGATGAGGTATGACTACCTCAGCGTAACACTCGTATATGTCGTTGCAGCATGTTTGTCATGAATATGACCCCGCGCGTGCAGCGCGGTGCGACCAACACGATCGAATACCTCACCAGTATCTTCATGCTCACCTCCTTTGGGGACTGGCAAAGAGTGCGGTACGGCGGACTTGAGGATGACTCCTACATGCCGTGTCCCAGAATTGCAACGGAATTGTTCAAATTTACCACTGTTGATCTGCTTGCGTATTAGCAGAGATACTGATAGAAAGCTGGGAGCACAAGACTCTAATGCTATCTAAGCTTTATACTGATGTCGACGCCGCACTTGGTGACCTGTAGTAAGAGGGCGTAGCGTGGTGTGGCACGTAAGTGGATGAGCGTTCAGGGAAGTCGCCATTGAGAGGCAAATATTTTAGCAGATAAGCCAATACAAAGAGGCCACTCGGTCTCAGGTTGCGAACTGCATTGAACATAGACGCTACGATTGAGCGCGATAGAAACTGGGTCCTGCAAACATATATCTGAGAGAGAACTCACGTGGGCGCGAAAATGGCCGGACCGAGCTTTCCGACGCACTCGCCAACTTTTTGCGGGCTGCTGCTTCTGAGCTCTCCTCAGTGTCTCGTGTACTTGGGTCCCTCCTGTTTTCTGTCGGCCGCTTGCTCTCTGTGCTTTCCTCATCACTGCTCTGTAACACCTCCCCTGAAGAACAAAAGTACACTACCCCAGCGTCTCGTTGGACCCGCGCACACACCATGCGCAAGCAGCTCGACCCCCGCATCCCGACGCTCATCAACAATAATGTCAAGACGAATCACCGCAGCTTTATCGTACTCGTAGGAGACAAAGGACGCGATCAAATTGTCAACCTACACTTCCTACTCTCGCAAGCGCGTGTATCGGCTAGACCGAGCGTGCTTTGGTGCTACAAGAAGGATCTTGGGTTTACCAGGTCAGTTGAGCCGCCTTGATCTCAGTCAGGTACTTGATAGCCGTGAATCATGTCTGACCCACAATACAGTCACCGCAAGAAACGCGAGGCTAAAATCAAGCGCGACGTCAAGCGCGGCATCCGGGAAGCAAACGAGCAGTCGCCCTTCGAGATCTTCGTGACCGTAACCGACATTCGATACACCTACTACAAGGAGTCCCACAAAATTCTCGGGCAGACATATGGAATGCTCGTCCTGCAAGACTTCGAGGCTCTTACGCCGAACCTACTCGCGCGAACGATTGAGACGGTTGAGGGTGGAGGACTCGTCGTGCTACTGCTCAAGACTATGAGCAGTCTGCGCCAGCTGTACAATATGACTATGGACGTACACAAACACTACACGACGGCAGCCAATACGAGTGTGGTCCCTCGGTTCAACGAGCGCTTCATCCTCTCGCTCGGCGCGTGCGACGACTGTCTCGTACTCGACGACGAGCTGAACGTACTTCCCATCTCCCGTGGGAAGGACATCGTTGCGCTGGAGGACGATCGCGGAAAGGGCCGTGCAGGTGCCGCGTCGGAGCTCGCAGACCTTCAAGAGTCGTTGCAGGATACGAAGCCGGCCGGTGACCTCGTGAAATTGGCGAAGACGACGGATCAAGCGCGCGCATTGCTCACGTTCGTCGACGCCATCGCGGAGAAGACACTCAGCAGCACCGTCACGTTGACGGCCGGACGTGGTCGCGGCAAGTCTGCTGCTCTCGGACTTTCCATCGCTGCGGCGCTTGCGCACGGCTATGCAAATATCTTCGTCACGAGTCCAAGTCCGGAGAACTTGAAGACCCTCTTCGAGTTCGTATTCAAGGGCCTCGACGCGCTCGGATACGAGGAGCATCTCGACTACGACATCGCGCAGAGCACAAACCCCGAGTTCAACAAGGCCATCGTCCGCGTGAACGTCTTCCGCGCCCACCGACAGACGATACAATACATCCAACCGCAGGACGCACATGTGCTTGGGCAGGCCGAGCTTGTCGTGGTTGATGAAGCCGCTGCCATACCACTTCCGCTGGTCAAGAACCTCATGGGTCCTTACCTCGTCTTCCTCGCCAGCACTATCAACGGCTACGAAGGAACGGGGCGTTCTCTCTCCCTCAAACTCATCCAGCAACTCCGCGAAAGCACAAGACCGTCGCTCACCAAGGACGTTGCGCTCACCGATGACCCTGCCGCTGCGACAAGCTCATCGAAGAAGGCTGCCCACGCTGCACCTTCACGCGTGCGGTCACTACGCGAGATCAAGCTAGAGACGCCCATCCGATATGGCGCAGGTGACCGCGTCGAAGCATGGTTGAACAAGCTGCTGTGTCTGGACGCAGGCAGCGGCGCACGCCCTCTCGCTCAGGGCACGCCCCACCCCTCTCAGTGCGAGCTCTTCTATGTCAGCAGGGACACGTTGTTCTCTTTCCACGCCGCGAGCGAAGCGTTCCTCCAACGTATGATGGCACTCTACGTTGCGAGCCATTACAAGAACAGCCCGAACGATCTGCAGCTTATGTCCGACGCCCCGGCACATCACTTGTTCGTGCTATTGCCACCGCTGAAGGAGGATGATGCCCATCTACCCGAACCGCTCGTCGTTTTGCAGGTCGCGTTGGAGGGCAACATCTCGCGTGCGGCGATCCTGGATAGTCTGGGGAGGGGTATGAGGCCCGGCGGGGATATGATTCCTTGGATAGTAGCACAACAGTTCCAGGAGAGCAGGTTCGCACAGATGAGCGGGGCGCGTGTGGTCCGCATTGCAGCACATCCGGATTACGCGGGCATGGGCTACGGCCGGCGCGCACTCGACGCTCTGAACGCGTACTACAGCGGCGAGTACTTCTCGCTCGACGAGTCGGTGCGCGAGGAAGCAATGTATCCGGACGCCGCTGCCGTCGAAGAAGGAACGAGTCTCCTGGAGGATAAGCCGAGGGTGAGGGGCGCCAACGAGATGCCACCGTTGCTGATGAGGCTGACGGAGAGGAAACCGGAGACGTTGGATTACTTGGGTGTCTCGTATGGCCTTACGAGTCAGCTGTTGAGGTTTTGGAAGAGGGCGGGGTATATCCCGCTGTATATCCGCCAGACGCAGAGTGAACTTACTGGCGAGCATACGTGCTTGATGATCCGCGGGCTGAAGTCCGCGGGACCGAATGATCTGGAGTGGTTGGGCGAGTTTGCGAAGGGTAAGTCTGCAGTTTGTCACTATCAATGTACTGTGTACTAATGCTATGCATAGACTTCCGCCGTCGCTTTGTACAACTGCTTTCATACAAGTTCCGCGAATTCGGCGCCGTGCTTGGTCTTAGTGTTCTTGAGGCTGCGAACTCCGGCGTCGCCTTACTCTCCACCCCGCCATCTCCGTTGACGGTCTCTGAACTCGACTTCATGCTCTCGCCTTTCGACTTGAAGCGTCTTGAGGCATACGCGGCCAACCAGCTCGACTATCATGTCGTACTCGATCTCCTCCCTGCACTCGGCTCGCTCTACTTCGAATCCCGACTCGGCGCGGACGTCCGTCTGAGCGCGATTCAGGGCGCGATCCTTCTCGGAATGGGATTACAAAGGAAGAGCGTCGAGGAGGTCGAAAGCGAGCTTCAGCTCCCCGTATCACAGACTCTTGCGCTGTTCGTCAAGCTCATCCGGAAGATCACCAACCGGTTGCAGGAGCTGAAGAAGGAAGCTATCGCCGCGGACATCCCTGACAAGTCCGCCGCACCAGCTCTACCGGTAGCAGAGAAGCCAAAGGAGGGAGCGGCTAAGGCCATTGAGATGGAGCTGGACCAGGCGGGCGATGCTGCAACGTCTGCATTACGCGAGAAGCAGCGAGCGATGCTCGATTCTCTCGACTTGTCCAAGTGAGTCTTTCATACTTCTGCTTCGCCCCAGAAGCCGACCCTCGTCCTAGAATGTCAGTGAATGTGTGAACTCACCAACTCTGCAGATATGCGATTGACGATGGCGCTGCAGATTGGACGGCCGCAGAGGCGCATGTGCGTTCTGGTGCTGGGAAGGAAGGCCGCGCCTCGGTTATCAGCGTGAAGACCAATGCTCCGGCGAAGAGGAAAGCGGAGGCCGAACCTGAGCAGAGTGGCGGAGAGAAGAAGAAGAATAGGAGGAGTATGGGGAAGAAAGCAAAACACTGAGGCAGTGTGTCCATGTATCGCTTTTCCTATACTCTATGTCTTTCATGTCGTTCTGCTATAACTTCGACTCATTCGTCGTGTGCTTTTCTCGCCTCAGTCATACAGCTGTATATTAGCTCGCGGCGCTGGTAGTAAAAATAAAAGCCTCATGTAAGTGGATTATCGAATCTAGAACGCTACTTTATGGCCAACGAACAAAAGTAGTAGCCCACCGCGAGGGTCGAACTCGCAGCCTTCAGATAATCGAACCCGCCTGGT
>UWZB01000250.1:9604-21029 GCA_900536885.1 Peniophora sp. CBMAI 1063 | reverse complement strand
GCGGTGTTGGCAGCGACTTCTTTCGCTGCTCCCGCCCCCGCCGACGGTCCTCGCCTTCTACATCACCAGGGTACGGCAGCTTCGTGTCGCGCGTGGAACGACGAGACTGATGTTCGCGCGCCGTCTCCCGCGATGACGGGGACGTTGCGCGCGCCTTACGCCGCGGCGACGTTGTTGGTTGAGCGCTCGGGTCCGGCCCGCCGAAAGTCAGCGCAGCATTGAACTGCGGTGAGCTAACAAGCGGGGGACTCGCCGGCAGCATTGGGACGCGCGGAGGTGCATTGCGGGCGGGAGATGTGGTGCGCGACGCCGGGCGACTACGAGCAGGTGTTGTGGTGCGTGATGGTGGGCGGCTATGCGTGGGAGTGCGCGCAGTGGGCGTCACCGCGCCGCTCGAGCTCCCGCTGGTCCGGTCGCGACGGCGCATTGGCTTGGGCGTGAAGTGGCTGTGTCCAGAAGCAGGCGGGGCTTGCTCCGCGATGTTGAGGTTCGAAGCAGACCATCCGCGCGTCCAAGCAAGCCAGGAGCTGCTAGCTTCAGAGTGAAGCGCGCTCGGGCTCGGTGGGTCTTCTTGAACGATGCGGAAACCGGGACCCGATCGCGCAGTGACGGCAGACAACGGAGAGCGCCCGGATTCGTAGTAGGCTAGCATCGCATCCTCCTCTTCATCCTCGTCGTCAGAGACAGCTTGATAACCTGCTCCGCGACGGCCCTCTGAGTTAATGCGCTCGACCAGTCCACGTCGGATAGACTTGTGGCGATGACTATCGTACGACTCGTCCGCGCCCGCGTTCTTGGGATGGGCGGAGAGCACTGTCATGGCCCGCGATGGGCCCCGCGATGGTACACTGTAGACACTGGGGGAGTCTGGGCGCTCGGAAAGCTCAGGAACTCCGAGCGTGTGTGAAGAGCGCGAAGCGGCGGCTAAACCAGGCTGGGCGGGTCTTCGAGTAGAGCGCTTGCTACGTTTGCTCCGATGGCTGGGAGGGCGTTGATTCGCATGTACACGTTGAACGCCGCGCGGATCCTCAGGTCGAAGGAGGGAGACCTGTTGCATGCCGTCCAGGGGAAAGAGCGGCTTCGACTCGTAAGTCTCGTAACGCGGACCTGCTTCGAGAGCGGAGATCGTGTCCTTGTGTCGGCGATGACGCCGACGTCGGCAGACGATGCATATCGCGAGCAGGGTTAGCCCAACTCCACCGATGATAGGGGCAAGCAAATACAGCTTGAACGGAGATGTTGAGCTAACAGCACGAACAGACGCGGCAGAAGTTCCGCTCGCAGTCGAGGACGCCGAGATTACGGATCCTTGGAAGGACGTTGCTGAGCTCGTACTCGATGCAGGTGTAGGGACCGAGGTAGAAGTTGAAGAGGGATCGGAAGAGGAGGTGGTGGAGGTAGGAATGGAGTCCTGCGTCTGGGCGGGCGTGGGTTCGGGTTGAGCCGTCGTCGGAGTGGCGAAGCCTTGGGCGCCCTCCCACGTATACGGCCACCAGTTTACACCGGTAGGACCGGCAGGCGCGACGAGGAAGGTGTTTTCCTCTCGCGCAAAGTTGATATCCAGCTTCTCCAAGCGAGTATGTCTAGCCTCCAGGGCAGGCGCATCCCGGTTCGCGCGCTGTCGGGGATGCATGACAGGCTCTAGTACGAAATCAGTGCCTGTTAAGGACGAAAGTAGAAAGCAAACATACCAAAAGACCACCAAGGTGGACAAGGACAGTGTCAGAGTACGAAGCCCAGACAGTCAGAGAAGTAAGGTGCTTCGCAACCATCTTATAAGTCGGTGCGGGTTGGTGTCTTGGACCAGCTCGCCATATCCTATAGCGTCATTTCAGGCCAGGTTCATAGCCCCTTTGCTGTCGTCTAGGCGCGTAGGGAATGTCAAGTTGATAAAAGATGACGGTGGCTGTCTACGAGTACTGAGAGGATGGGCGGGCTGAACCGCGTCCGAATCGCAGCGACGGGCATGGTGGTCAGAGTCAAGCGGTGGACGCGTGCGCTAGCGCCGATTCTGGAACGCGAACCGGCGTGCCGTATGCTTTTGAATGTACTCTCTCGGGCACTCGTTATTTAGATGGCTTACGATACAGAGATAAGCAAAGGGTGGCGTCTACCCGACAATGCAGGGTACTATTGGTCAAGTCCATAATCGAGCTATTACATATCGCACAGCGTTGACGCGCTCGAGAACACGTATTCAGGTAGCGGTGGCTATCTATCACAGTACAAGTACACAGTACCAGTAAGTACATGTGGCACCATCTCATGTCGACCAATCCCATATCTCCCGACCGCCGGTAATGGGCTCGTAGTTGATTCGCGCACCATAAGTGATACGCTTGTCCACCACTGTGCACTTGCTGTCGTGCTCTTTCAGAATCGCTTGCACGTGCTCCAAGCACCAGCGGTCGATATGATGACTGACACCCTCCAGGGTCAAAGTCTGTAGCTGCTTCGCGCCCGTACGTTTCATCCATGCGCGGAAGCCGTCCCAATGGTCCGGGCCCCTCTGCGGCTCCGACTGCTCGGGCCACTTCATCTTGATCTCGCGCAGTGCAGAGAAGTCAAGGGGTGAGCCTTCGTCCGTGAGGAAATCGAGTACTATGCCGTCCACGACCTCGATGGAGATCGTTTGCACGGAGGGCGCGATCCATTTGAGCGCGCGCGCCATGGCGTCGGTGTTGTAGACAGAAGATTCGCAAGTCTGTCTGAGATCGAGATGCTCGATGCGATGCGGTAGGATGAACTCCGCGAGTGTAGCGACGTGCTCAAGGAGCTTCTTGTCGTCATTCAACCCCAGCGATATGCCAGGAGTATCCACCGTGCCAAGATCCCGGTTGCTATACACCTCGAAGGTGCTCACAAACCTTGCTTCTATACGAATGAGCACCGTGTCAAAGACAGGGTTGACTAAACAATGTTGCAGTGAGCGACCAAGAGCGAGTACATCTGCGTCGCATTCGGTGGCCGTGAAAGTGATGCGTGCGTCCAATGCGTCCGGAAGCTTGACATGTTCCAGGAGGGTGATAATTGTGGCACAACAATCAGCGTGCACTTTGAGTACTTCCAACATTGGGAGAACGGCTACGTGTCCAAGACACGGCTCCCATTGCTCTTTTTTGGTAATCGCTGACGGGATGACATCGGAGAGTGACAGGTCCTGAAGGAAGGGGGTCGACGAGAGCAGATCCAATAAGTGTGCAGGTTCCATGAAGATGACACGAATGCCGGAAAGCTTGAGTTTTCGTAGTCGAGGAGCCATGACAGGGATGAAGAACGAATCGCTGAAAACGAGATGCCGAAGTTGAGGGGCATCCAGAGGTGGAAGGGCATATTGCCTCGTTGAGACGGTGTACCGTGAGAATGAACTGACGCTCAGCGCCGACAGCGAGGCCATAGATTTGCCTGAGAGGATCTCGGCCCAGTCGCAGCTCTCGTTGGTTTCCACAGAGAGACGGGCGATTCGGTCTAGGTTCTTCACAGCATAGTCTATCTGCGTGTCCGATAGTGTGCGCTCCCTCGAATGGACCAGGGTGAGTGGGGCACGACGTGCTCTCTCAACCAATCGGTTGAATCCCCTTTCACTCCCAGATGCGCCGGCGATACTGGCCCAGATATCTGCATTTGCATATGCTACGTCTCTGAACCGTCGACATACGCGGATCATCGTGTAGAGGTTACGTTTGCGATCACGTAGATTTAGCCGCAGACTGAGGAAGTCCTTGAACTCGTCGGGAGGACCAGCTCCATAGTACGTGTCTGCGGATTCCATACATGCCACTATTATCTCTTTGAGAACGTCATCATTGACATGCATAATATATGGCCTAGCAAAAGGTAAGACATGTGAATCGGTCTGCATATAGATAGCGCGACGCACGACTCGGAAGATGCTTGGTGGCCTGGCATGATAGAAGCCATCAGTGTCGATGGCCGGGACACGCAAGCGCTAAACGTATAGCTAGAGCTCAACCGTAGATGCGCAGGTGCAATAGTCTCGAGATACGTCCAAGGGAGACGATCCGGATAAAGTCAGGGCAGTGGTGATGGTGGTTGAAGGCAGCCTGCGATAAGCCATAAGCGCTTTTGCACTAGATAGGGATCACCATCTGCGCCACTGCGGTGAGCGATATCCACGTTATCTGCGAGACGCGTATGATCAACTATAGCTCGTAGGTTTCTTCTGGATTCGAGGGCCACCTAATACCTAATCCGCAGATATTGTGAGTATGGCAAAGTCACAGGCGTCAAAAATGATCTGACCCAGGCTCGAACTGGGGACCTCCTGTGGGCACAAACGTAGGAGTCTGTGAGACAGACGTGATAACCAACTACACCAACAGACCATCCAAGCAATGCTGAAAATAAAGTATAGATCAGTATACGCACTCTGCTGCCGTGAGTCGCGACTCTCGACCGTTGCTTGACTAGTACTGCTTCCATGCTCTCTGCGAGCTGAGCGGTGAGCGCTGGACCGAACCAGGGACGGTGGTGGTGATCAATCTCCGGCGTATTTTCAATCCGGCGTAGAACCAGCTCGAAACACGCTCTATAGCAAGCATTCTTCAATCACGAGCCCATCCATGAAAGGGAAACCTTCGACAAGACGCGATAGAGACGCGATGCCTTTAAATGGAAGGTGCAATCGCCCGGCGAGTATTGCATGCTTGTCGTGGGCAAGGAGAAGTTTGCGTCAATGCACAAGACGGACGTCCCCGACGATGAGTAGCATGACAAGGTGTCAAAAGGGAGCTCATGGAATTTGCGCAGTACATCATCCTACACATACATCAAGACGAGATACGCGCGGTCACGGACAAGGAAGATACTAAGACACCTGAGGAGTTCAGCGCCGGTCATACGAAGTGCATACGAAGCTTTCCACCTCTACTTGGAAGCGGCAGGAGCTTTGCCAGGGCGGGCAACGGCAACCTTCTCGCCGAAGTTGCGGTGTGTGTTGATCGGCACCTGATCAAACACGACGTTGGCCTTGTCCTGGAATACCATCACGATATCCGACCCTCCGAGCTGGAAGTACGCGATCTCATCGCCCTTCTTGAGTTCCTGGCCTTTCTTCACGCTGAGCACGACGGAGGACACCTGGGCCATGCCTATCGGGAGAACCGCGACGAGGCCAAAGTTGCCAAACCCTTCTGTATCGATGAGAACGAGTCCGCGCGCTTGGAGGAACTGGTAGCCGGGAGAGTTGGGCGCGTCCGGGACCATCCCTGTTCCAAAAGTCTCAACAGACGCTGCGGAAGGAGCGATGCCGCGATGTTCTTTGGGGATGCTCTTGTCGTCGACGCGGCGCATGTAGCGGTGCATAAAGAGCTCGAACGGTTTCGCGCCGGGTTTCTTTGGGTCCGCTTCAGGATCCTTGGGCTTGAGGACGGCCTCGAGATGACAGAGACCAGGGATTACCTTGGCGGCGACGACCTTGCCTGAAACGGGTGCATGCATGCGGTGGTAGTCGGTAGGGCCGAGGAACGAGTGCGTGAACCTCCCGCCAGCAAACTGGGGTCCGACTGCGTTGCCATCGCCGTCGTAGAGATCATCGAGGAGCTGATTGGTCGTCCAGTGAAGGCCCTTAACGTCAAACGTAACGCCGGCGTCCATTCCCGAGCCGGTCACTTCCCAGTCGCCGTCGAACGCGCTGTCCGCGGGGTTGACGATGACCGTGTCAACGCTGGGCGAGGCGATCGGGCGTTGCGTTGGATAGTCCTTGAACTTGCGCGCGAAGAAGTCGTTGAAAGTCTCCCACCCGCCATCGGGCTCGTCGTAAGCTCCGACGTTGTAGGGCGGCGAGTCCTTAAACTTTTGAAGGCTTTTCTCCGTCAACGACATGGGCGTGTCCATCCACTTCCCCACCTCCTTCGCATATTGGATGACCCACTGGGACAGCCAAAGCCACGGTGCTATCTCTCCGGGCTTGATCGGGGCCTGGTACTTGACCACAGCCTCGTGGTCAAGCAAGAGGTAGAACAAACAGAGGAAGCTGTAGACGGTACGGCCGTCTTTGTCCTCGACGGGAACCCAGTGCACAAAGTCGTTCAAGATCTTGATGTACTGGCTCAGGCCCGACGAATCATCCGAGTCGCTTTCGGGGGCAATGCCTGGGGGCGGAATGCTGCCCCAGTCGACGTTTGTGGCAACCCAGACGAAAGCGGTGGCCATTCCTCCTTTGACGTCCTCGTTTCCGGCCTTGTCAAGCCAGTCGACGAGCTTCTGGACGATGGGATAGAGGGGTCTATCTAGATGCAGCTGTCAGGATAATTATAAGTGTGTGGGACGTATGACTCAACTGGTCATAGCGGCAATAGCGAGATTCTTTGATGAACGAGTATCTGGCGATGGGCGTGGGCAGTGGGCTGTGCGGTTATGGAGAGTGAGTACATGTAGGAGCACCAAAAAGCAAGAGTCAACTCACCAGAAATGCGGTAGGGGAGTTGATAGGATCCCAAGATTCCTACCGCGAGCTTTATAGAGGCTTCCCCGCTGGGTGTCCAACATGTCTCGGCTTAACGCAGGGTGAACGGTCCTTCGAGAAGGGTAGCCACCTGTGCGCATTACACAGGTCCTTTGGAGCGTTCCGGCTTGCTGAAAGGTTGTGCCCTGCATTTGGCTACGTGCATCCATCCCGCCGTACATTCCCAACAACGCCGTCGAGCGAACCAATTCGGCCAACCGCTTGTCGGATGGAGGTGGTCGCGGATCATTGCGAGAAGCGCGTTCAAGGGTGCGTCATCTTCTCTTGGTTTTGTCGAGCAGAGAGCGACCGCACAGTAGAAGCTAGAATTGTCATGATGGGCAGAGGCAAGATGTATGGAGACTCCGCGTTGCGCGCGCGGCGCCTCTCGTCTCGTCGGCGCCCGGCCCGATTCGATCAACAAGGCCTCAGGTTCGGGGTTCTTGTTTCCTCCGCTCACGGATCGACACGATACAGACCAACTATTACCTCGTACGCAAGAACCTGGCTAGAGCGAACGGAGACCGTATCGCAGGGTCAAGCCGAGCCTTGCGTTCCCGCTATGCATGCGTGCAATTGAGTTACTGGCCGACACGGAGTTGCGCCACCCCACATCTAATTCGTACTCGGCCATCGTCGCTTCGCTTTACCGTATGCTCTTTAGGTACGCACGGTATGGCGCCGTCAGTGCTGAATACTGCTGTGGGAGTCGAGATCATGGAGAGATGGAGATGAGGGGCGGGTGAATTATGACCGAGGGTTTACACCACCTAGTAGTATGCTAACGCGGGCAACGATAGTATCGTTCTCAAGCCTTACGATCTAGGAGTACGTAGATAGACCAGGCAGCACGGTATCGGCTACAGTGCGCAACTGAATCATCTCCACCACAGCATTCCTTTCCCCGCACAGTCCATCCGCCACCGGTACGCATACCACACGCACTCCGCGCACCAACCTCGCGATCCCGCAAACAAACATCTCCACCGCCTTGACGATGGACTGAAGCCCAACGAGCGCCGCTCCGATTATACCAAGTGCCAAGACTGCACTAGGCCACGCGACGTATGCCACTATCAGCAAGAACATCGAGAACGTGAAAATGGAGAAACACAAAGCAAACAGCGGGAGCCGCGCGGTGATCGGGAAGTAGGCGTAGCCGTCGTTGAACCTATTGCGTGCCAAAGTCTGGATACAGAATCGTGTCAGACCTTGGAATCGGATGAATGCCAATGAGACGTACTGCAAAAGTCTGTGCGTTCGCGCCCATGTAGCGCAGTTGTAGCCCGGTGAGCAAACATAGGCCGAGAGCGGCCGATGTGGCGGAGAGCAGCAGGCAACGGAACGCCGCCTCGGTCACTCTCAGATACATCGCAGAGAAAGCGTATCCCGCCGCGTCGGCGCTAGGAAACGAGTAAGTAAGTAAGTCATATGAGCGCCCGGATGGGCGGAACATGGTAAGAAACTTACTCACGCGGCAAGTATCTATCAGCAACTGTCCATGACAAAGACTCTCCGTCAGATGTGTATTGAGCGCGAGATGGCTGGATATGCGCATCTCACCGTGTTTCGCACGTCTCTCCATTCGGACATGAGCGCATGAGCGCCAGACGTATGACCGTAGTGAGGAGCGAACTGCGCGAGGCTGAGTTCGTTGTGAAGAGTGGTGATCTCGAAAGATACGTGTGACTAGATGTAGACACAGTCCGCATTCTCCGAGCATGATCGTGACCATGTGAAGCTGTATCTGGCGGAGTAGGTCTGCTAACGTGCGGCGGGAGGTAAGGCGCCTCCTTGGCTACCAATGTTGATGCACGCCCGGATCGGCGAAACGATGATCGATCCATACCCATTGGCACATATTTAGCGACTGTTCAGTTCGTGACAGTTGTTGCCGTCCAGGGAAGAGTGGCTAGGTAATCAAGTTCGCGCAAGCGCTCTGCGTCGGAGTGGTGAACGCGAGAAGCAAAGCCCGAACGGGCGAATGCGCGTCGGACGCGAATACGTCACTTGACCGCGTTCCGGTCGACCGGGCCGGTGTTCACGAACGTTCAAGGTCGCACAACTGGTTGTGTAGCTGAAGCTCTGAAACTGAGATAGGACATGCTTGAGGTAGTAAGACGGGCCCGGGGTGAGAACGTCGAGTACAAAGGGCCATCCGAGTGCAAGACAAGCGCGAGAAGCGAAGTCGAAACAGGCGCGTTGTGGCGATCAGCCGGCCCGCGCGGCTGGCTCGTTTGACAGGCAGCCTGTTCGCGCTCGACGCGTCGGGCGTCTGAGCCATCCCGCTCTTTCTCGCTCTTCTCCCCACCACCTCCACCCATCGCTTGAAAGGTATGCGCTCCATTCGACGCGGCGCGAGAAGTGCGAGGACTGATGAGGAAATTGGGTGTAGGGCGACCTTGCACGAATCGAGACGCGACGATTGAGAGTACAGAGGCAGAAGCTGAATGTATGCGCTCTTTTATTCCTTCCCTCCCCTCTAACCCTCCCCATCTCGCTCTACTCCTCTTCCCATACCAACGCTAACTTTAGCTCCAGCATCCCCCGCATACAATGACCATCTACACGCCCTACACCTCATCCCCCTCGCCGACGTCCTACCTCCGCGACGACCTCCTCTCGGACCTGCAATCCTACACCCGCTGCCTCCCACCCTCCAGCACACCGACGCTCTCGCACGGCACTTATTCCTCGCTCGAGGACCGGTTGCCCGATACGGACTCCGTGTCGTCGGGGGAGTATTCGAGGGGAAGTCTGGAAGAGCTCGCTGATGCCGCTGTTGAGGTGAGGAAGAGGCAGAGGTCGGATGAGGGTTTCGGTACGTAGGGCTTGTATGCCCTTTTCCCAATGCATATCTGCTGATTTGGCGTGTTGGATAGGTAATGGCATGAATGTGTCGAGGCTGTCGGCTACGTCCTCGTGGTACCGCTCGCAGTCCGACCCGGCAACCTATCTGCCCTCGTGGGCCCTCCCCGTCCTCTCCTCCACCTCCGCTCACAACCCCTCCTTCTATGAAGACGATGAAGGAGAAGACGAGAACCGACCACCCAAACGCGCCCGCCTGCTCTCCCTCAGCCCGCCCTCCGTTCCCCGCATCCAGTCTACGTCCAGTTCAAGCTACGCCCGTGAACCAGCCGCACTGCGTAAAGCGCGTTCCTTGCGTTCCGACGCGTCGCAGAGTCAGAACTCCGTACGTCCTGTCGCGCCCACTACCTGCGCATATATGCTGAATGTATGCGTGTATGCGCACAGATCAACGCCCGGCTACCAATCCACGAAGACGAAGAATACGATGAGCTCGATAGTTCCAACATGTCCGTCTCGCCGTACGACGCTGGTGCCGGTGTAGGTGTGGGAGTGGCGTACATCCCCACACGCCCCTCAACTCCCGCGCCCGTTCCAGCGCCGGTGCAGATCGTATACCTCCCCCTCCAGCCCTGGATCCCCGCGCGCCCCGAGACAGCCGAAGACATCGCGCTGCGCCGGCTCCAGAACTTGCTTGAGAAGGAGCGCAGGATGCGGAGTGAGTTGGGGTTGGAGTCGCAGTTCGACCGTTCGCGCGCGAAGGGGAGGGAGGAGCGGTATGTGTATAGCGAGAACGGGATGTACGCGTACGTCGACGAGGACGGGCACGATGAAGAGGTGGAGGAGAGGGAGCGCCAATACGACGTGAGCTTAAACCCGAGGTTGCTCGAAGGCGCAGTGGAGTGGATCTTGACCGTACGTCTCCCCTCCCTCTCCCCTTCCCTCTCCCCTTCCCCCATCCCCTCCCTCACCTCTCCTCCGTTCTCTCCTTGCTGACCGGAGCCCCGCAGGTCATCCCACCCTCAAACGCCCACACCCCCCGCCTCCCAAACACCCGCTCCTACTCCGACAACCTCCACGCCCAGCTCACGTCCTCGCCGCACACGCCCTTCTTTGCCGCGGTATTGTTTAGGATGTATTGGGTCGTCGAGAACGCGCGGGCGCGGGCCGAGTTGGCTGCTCAGATGACAATGCAAGAGGAGGGGGAGGAGGAGGAGAGGGACGTGGCGCGGTTTAATGCTCTCATCGGACTTGAAGCGGTAGGGGAGGGAGGAGAGGGCGGTGGTGGGGAGAAGGAAAGAGCGAGCCGCGGAGAGCTCGAAGGCGAACGCGATCTCGCGTTCGATTATGCGCTTGCGGCTGTGGCGCTTGCCGTCAAGGTGCGTTTCTTCCCTTCTTCTCTCTTCGCTACCACCAGCACCCTTCCCCCCTTCCCCTCCCTCTCCTCCCGACCGCCCTTCATCCTCATCCGACCCTGGTCTGCAAGAAGACGCTGGATATGGCTGACGCGCCGATAGTTCGACCGCGACGTCCTGCGCCCGCTGAGGCCCGTGTATGCGCGGGATTTTATGAGGATCGCGCCGCATGAGGTGTATTTCGAGGAGTTCGAGGTACGTTCTTACTCCCTCTCTCTCATGCTCTCCATGCACGCTCGCTCATCCGCCCATACTCACGCCCCCCACAGACATCCCAACAAACCCTCCTCCGCGCCCTCGCCCTCGACATCAACATCCCCCTCCCCGGCGCGCTCCTCTCCGAGCTGCGCGCCTCTTCAACGCCCCTCCGCCTCCTCGTCCCGGCGGAGTGGATGTGGGACGTCGTGTGCGAGGACGTGTGGTGGATGACGGGGCTGGTCGTGCGTCGTAAGTCCATCCGATGGTGTGATTGGGGAGGGGGAGAGGTGCTGATAGTGGCGTAGAGCACGAGATGCTCAAGTTCCCGCTCTCGCTCCTGACGCTCGCATCCCTAACCCACTCGCTTAACCGCCTCACGTCCCAGCGCCTCTCGGATGCGTCGTTCGAGTGCGACCTGTGCGTTCTGCGCGAGCATGTTGAGGCGGAGGAGATGTATGTGCGCACGGGCGCTGCGGTCGATGATATCAAAGATATCTTGGGGTGGAGGGACGCTGAGAGGGAGTGCGAGGAGTGCGAG
>UWZB01000249.1:2387-33250 GCA_900536885.1 Peniophora sp. CBMAI 1063 | reverse complement strand
CCCCGCCGCCGCCAACCCAGCTCCCATCGCCCCCGACTTCCCCCGACGACGGCGCCACCGCCGGCGACGCCTTTGACGAGCACGACCCGGCCGCAAACGCGGCCAACCTTCGCGGCTTCGTCATCGACGTCCTCAAGCGCTCGCGGACAACTACAAGCATATTTCAGTCAGCTCTGTGCTACATCGAGGCTATCCGAGCCAAGATCCCAGAGCTCGCTGCCGCCGAGGCCGCCGGCTGCGGGCACCGTGAAGCCGACCAGTCCGACCGCATCGTCCTCGCTGCCGACATCGGCTACGTCGAGGAGGACGCTGAAGACGCGAGCATCCCGCCACCGGCCACGCGCGAGACTCCTGAGACGCCTGTCGACCTATGGCAGCCCGGTCCGCCCGGGAAGAAGCCACGTACCGAAACGTCGACGCTGCCGCCGGCACCGGATCTCCCCTCCCCCCTACTTGACCCACGCCGCACATTCATCGCAGCATTGGTTCTCGCGAGCAAGTTCTCGCAGGACAAATGCTATTCGAATCGTGCATGGGCCAAGCTAGCAGGACTCCCGCCGCGCGAGATCGGCCGTTGCGAGCGCGCGCTCGGCGACGCTCTGGGTTGGCGCTTATGGGTCGGCAAGGCCTCGGCGCAGATCCAGCAGCAACGCCCGCTCAGTCGCGCCACAACCGAGCCGGACCTTAGCGCCATGGCAGGTCGTATGCCTGTTCCGGATGGCAGGAGTGTTCGCAGGAGCAGCACGCTCCCCACGCTCTTGCCTCAGGCATCGGCTCAGGCGCCGATGATGCTGATGTCTATGCCGACGCTGATCGCGAATCCGGTACCGGTGCGCGCGCTTGTGCCCGGCATTAGCATGCCATCAATGTCGATGATGAGCCTGGCGAGCATGGCGTCCCCCGCTGGCGTGCGGACGCCCGGCCTGAGTGTCAGTCCGAGCGCGAGCGAATCCAGCGAGGGCAGCGTCAGCACGCCGCGTTCGACGCCGGGTCTTGCGCCGCCGCCGTACGGCTACGCCGTCTCGAAAGAGGACCTTGCTATGCGCGATTGGCCCTCCTCCCAATGGGGTATACCTTACTAGCTCGCTCGAGTTGGTATATTGGCTTTTGCTTTCGGTTCTTGGCTTGTTGAGTCTGTGCGTC
This sequence comes from Peniophora sp. CBMAI 1063, assembly GCA_900536885.1. Lineage (NCBI taxonomy): Eukaryota > Fungi > Basidiomycota > Agaricomycetes > Russulales > Peniophoraceae > Peniophora > Peniophora sp. CBMAI 1063. The sequence goes on along the minus strand of UWZB01000249.1, from coordinate 32,107 downwards.
TGCATCTGTGCATCTTGTCTGCGTTCTTGTTGCGAACTTTTCTCTCTCATCTTTTCTCGTTTGTCTCGGTCCCCCTGTATATTGTACTACCATCCTCATTTCCTTCCTCATCGCATTTACATACAGCTAGGCGCCCCGCATTCCTCATTCGGGCGCATTTGGGCCGGGGTCGGGGATCGCTATGGCTTTTACATACACTTGTAGTACCCTCCATCATCCATACACTCCCCGCGTCTCGAGCTCACGCCACGGCTTGCTGATCTTGGTTTCTCTGTTCGTTGTCTGCACATCGCGCGCGACAGACGGCCCCGTCGATCGCGTCTGGTCGGCTCCGAGTACGCTACTCTTACCCTACATGCGTGCCGCAGCCCCCTTCGTACTAGTCCCCATTATGCCTTATGTGGTACTCTCGTCTGGCTTGTGCTATATGCTCTTTTCTTTGTCTTCTCTCTCCTTATCTTCCTCGCCTGCCGAACTGGAGCGCGTAGGACCATTTGGATTGTTGGGCGCCCGGCAAGTGGGAAACGCTACAACTGTACTCGAGCGAAGATCGAAGGTTATGGGCGCGTATGGATCGACGATTGGCTTCTTCCGCCGACATCGGCTCCGGTTCCGGCTGCGATGAACACAAACGAGGATCGACTCCGTCATCTCCCTGTGGTCAGGTCGACAGTCGCCATGGTCATGCGTCTCTACTCAGTTCTCTTAGGCAGTATCCGGTGACAACTACGAACGGGAGCGCGGAAGGGCGTAATGGCGGCGGGCGTCGCGCGCAGCTCTTCTTCCTGAATCCCTTACCGCGTATGTACAGGTTCGTGCGCCCTCTGCATTCCATTCGACGCTTCCATCGCTGCCACTTCCAGCGCCTCTGCCTGCCTCCGCTCACACCAACCTCGGGCGGCGCTGATCGCATGTTCAACACGCGCATCGTGGCAGGCTAGGACGAGCATACATCTCTCGGACCGCGAGGCGTAGTGCCAAGCCCAAGACCTCCCTAACATTTCTCAACGATGACGGACGCGCGAGTCATCATGCGTCCTTTGCGATCCCTCCAGCCCCGCAATACAAGTCCATCAGCACCATAACATGTGTTCGGACGTTGCCATATCAGGCCAAGAACGAATGGCGATACGGACTGTGGGCTCGGAGTGCCTGGGTGTGGCGTAGTCCCTCCGGGAGCGGGATCGCGCCGGCATTCTGACCTTTCCAGGTGTATTATTCGGACTCAGAAGAGACTGCTCGGAATACATGACTCCCCGCTTCGGCACGACGTTCTTCTCCCACCGCTATCGCAACTGCATCAAAACATAACGCTGATACGGGAGATGGCGAAGCTTTGAACTGTGAAGGCGGGATCTCCGGGCGTACACGGGCTTTCCGAGTTTGGACGCGACGGGAAGATTTGGTCTGGCAGCGCGTCGTCGAGGGCGTGTCGACCTTGATTGACATCGAAGGGCGGGGCGATGGGCTTGCAATACAGTTCGTTGGCATCTGGCACGACTGACGTAATCCTGCTACAGAGTCTTGAGGTAAGTTGCCGCACGAGATGGTTCATAATTCAACACTGAACGCCGAACAGCCTATGAATGAGATACGAACCCTGACGAACCTTGAGTGTAGACTCCTACGAGAACGTGCATTGCGTTCGCGCACAGGCGGACGGCGGATATCGCGCGGTGCTTCTATCGGTGTGCGTGTATCACGGTGGACGTCCGTAGCCTTCTATTCGCGCATACAACCTTCCAAGAAGTCCCAGGCGCGGCCCACAGACATGATAGGCGGTGCACCATGCAGTATATGCGCTTTGGAGGGTGACTCGACGCAATGATATCGATATCCCAGGCGAATTGATCATCCACGGCGCGAACGAGAACGAGGCAGCGGCATGGCAAGCAAGAGAATAACGGCGATGCAAGTGCATGCAGGACCTCCTTTTCATCTCCGGCATCCCCATGTACAAGAGCACAGCCGAAGAGCTGGACAAGTGGACTGGCCGACATGTCCGAGTACAGTGTGAGGTATCCGTACAGCTCGAGCGTAGTCGTGTGTAGGATGGATATCGTGATGTGGACGCGGGAGAAGCCCAACACTCCTACATGTTCAACAGCTGGCAGCGGCTCAAGCGCATACTAGTCAAGATCCCTCCAATCCAAGCACAACAGTGACGCCGAGTGGATACTTGTACTGGACGCGTATACATCGCAATCAAAACTGTTCCTATTGTTCATACACGCAGCGCACGTTCGTATGTTGGGAGTGTGAAGGAACAGCAGGAAGAGCGAAGCCCGTTTCCATGTATAGTAGACGTTTCGCAATTCAATCTTTGTTGGAACCCAGGAAACTGCGATGAGGGATCGTCTCAGCAGCAAGCGGGACTCGCTTTGGATCGCTGATGCAAGTATCATTCAGCCAGAGAGGTTAGACGGACATTCGAAAGAAGCGATACCAAAGCGATACGCCAGAATAGGCCGGCGCGGCCGCCCGCGCAACTTATCTCCAGACCACCACCTGCGCTCTACGCATTAGCCTTATAATGCACTGCCTATCACCGGTTTCTTTTGGATATGCGCTTGAGTCCTGAGATCTTGCCATGAACTTCGACGGACCGCTGAGGTACATGGCTCATCTGCGCCCAGATCGAGACGCGCGTGTCAACGCTGGGAAAGAATGTAATACGAGGTCTCCGGTGGGCACAGAAAGATGAATTGTTGGCACATATACATGGTTGTATGGGGTCTTGTAACCAATGCAACTACTGTGCCGTCTTATTTCCTCTTTGAATCCAGAATCTATGGGAGATGGGTCGTAAGCAGTGCGTACAGGCACAAAGTATCATAGCACTCACTCGCAGCGTTCCAAAAGCGCCTCGTCCGTCATGAATGTCTTCATATACGTCCCCGATCCATCTGTCGTCCTATTGAATAGCATCTCCACATGGGCATCTTCCTTGTAAGGCCTCCATTCTGGCGTAGCACCAAGAGCGTTGGGATCGAGAGACGTAGCCGCGCCGATGACCGCTGCACGCATGGCGTGCGCCAATTCAGCGTCACTCGGCGGCATTGGCTGTTCTGTCATGCCAGGTATCTCGCTGGTCGTTCGGTGAGTGTCTTCATATCCGGCGCAGAATATGCCGGCTTACTGATCGAAGATATACACCAGATCACTGCCATGCGAAGCGGGAGGGACGTCGAAGAGACCCTTCCAAGCCTTCTTCCCAGATCCTGCGAACGCATCCGAAGTCGCGTATCCTGGACACGTGAAGATCGCTTTGGTAGGTGTGAGCGATGCAGCTACGTATGGCGCGAGTTAGCTTGCACCGCACCTTCACCCATGATTCTTGAAGCAGCCTTCGGAACGCTCGCGCCGATCTCGGCGTAAAGTTCAACAGCTCTCTCAATGTCGACTTGCTCAAGCGCCGGGAACAACCCCTTGACATATGATGCCAATTCAAGTGAAGCAGTCATAGACTCTGGCGCGAAGAGGGACCCTTCATCACCGTTGTTAATCACGAAGACAACGTCCTAATAGACACAATCAGTCATGCGACACTTGAGGGAGTGTCTCGAACTTACACCGTTTACTATCCGCTTCTGTAGAGTGTCGTATGGTCTTTCAACGATGAAGTCGCCGTCGATCACGGGCGCGAAGCTGAAGGTCCCTAAGAACCCGGCGTATATCGCATGCACGCCCGCGAGGGCCAATGCTTGAGAGTCAACCGCGCGCAAGCAGGGTAGTACATCGTCGCCCGTGCAGTTGACTTCCTTCGCCACGGTATGGTACAGAGCTTCGGGCGCCGGATGATCCCATGCGTACTGACTTGGGAGGAAGAACGAGCTAGCGAGCGCTGCACGGAAGAGAGGCGGTTGCGTATTGCCGCCGTGCGCGACGACATGCTGAAGTACAGAGCCTGCGCCGGCCGATTCGCCGTAGATCGCCACACGTTGCGGGTCGCCGCCGAACTTCGAGATGTATTGCTGAACCCACTGCAAGGCAAACTCCTGATCGAGCAGTCCTGCATTCAACGCGCCGCCTTCCTTCACATCATGGCCAGCAAGGAATCCAAAAGGGCCGAGGCGGTACTGCACACTTACGACCACGAGCTCGCCGTGCGCATTGCGCGCGAGGTTCTCCGTCGGGTACATGCGATTGTTCCCTCCGATATAGCCACCGCCATGGAACCATACTAACACTGGGACTGAAGCGTTGCCTGCAAGGTTCAAAGAATCTGGTACGTGTATACTGTTCAAAATATCGTCAGTACAGTCTGGAACTGCAGAAAGACATTGGCGCGTACTTCAGGAACAAGCAGTTCTCATCATATTCCTCCTCCGTGTCAATCTCGCCCATAGCAGATATGTTCGCGGCCTTCCCGTCCGCGTTGTAGTATGTCGGCTCAGTCGCGAGCCCAAACGCGGGAGTTTCCCAACAGGAATGCGGCATCACGCTCTGTTGTACGCCCTCGACGTAGCTCGGTGCGCGTGGCGCGCTAAAGCGAAGTTCGCCTATCGGTGCAGCGGCATAGCGTATCCCAAGAAAGCTCGTGACACCAGGAGTCAGGCTTGTGTTCGCTGCGGCGTATGTCGCGTAACCCAAGTCGACCGTAGATGGCGTGGACAAGAACGACGCAAGCAGAGCGCTACCTTGCAAGACAACCTGGTCGTAGAACCCCATCGAGTGTGTTCAGGCCCGGCGGCAGGAGCGGGATTTTATCCGTCTATAGACGTACATGCCGCACGACGACTCTCATCGGCAGAATCGCGAGGTGTCTAGTGATTCCGGCAGCAAAACGTTGATCACATTACAAGAGTAGAGATAGCGGTCTTGGCAACCCGCCTAGCGCATGCAGTATATTATCTCGCTATGAGCATAGTGGTGGTAGTTGACAAAGTACCGAAAAGGGCCGTGGTCGTGATCATCCCCGCTCGCGATGCGTGGGAGTCGGTGGGACATGTGCGCTGATTGCCGAAGGGACCGTCAGCGTTCATATCGCCGAAAAATCAAGGCTGGCTGCCTACTTCCACGGGCTAAGGTAGGTAAAACGCGGTATGGCACGCATAATCACTACTTACGCATCTGTTTGCGAAGTTTCATTGTCTCTCGGCTCTCTGACGAGTCGATGCAATCAAAGCGATAGAGAACCCCGGTCCAGCGATACCTGCTCGCGAAAGTTGCAATGCATACAAGGAGGGCGCCCGGCCGTGGACCAAGGGTACCCTTTCATGAGCCATTGTGCTATACAATACAATGCTACTACTGTGCAGTCATATCTGCTATCCCCTGCCAGAACCTATGGACAAGATGAGATGAGTACTTCTGGACTTCAAGAGCGGCCGGCAGGATGAGCACTCACGCGCAGCGCTCGAGGAGCGCATGGTTCGTCGGGAACGCCTCCATGTTGCTTTGCAGCCCATCCTGCGTCCTATTGAACAGCATCTCTACATGAGCATCTTCCGTATAACGAGGCCAATCTGGCGTAGCGGCGAGACTGTTGGGATCGAGGTCTGTGGCCGCGCCGATGAATGCCGCCCGCATCGCGTGGCCCAATTCCGTATCGCTAGGCGGTATGAGCCGTGCGGTTATACCATGTATCTCCCTAGCCACTTTGTGAGACAAGGATACGCCGCTAGACGAGAACTCAGACTCACGCTTCGAAAATATAGAGCAGATCATGACCATGCCAAGCGGGAGTCACATCGAAGAGGCCCTTCCACGCTGGCTTCCCAGCGCCCGCAAATGCATCCAGGACTGTATACCCTGGGCACGAGAAGATGACTACGATGATGTGAGCTTCTCTGGCGAAGGGTCTGACATAAGATCCGCATGCTCACCTTCATCCATGATCTGCGATGCAGCGGATGCCACGTCCGCGCCCGAACCGGTGTAGAGCTCAACTGCCCTCCGGACGTCTTCACCCTGGAGCGCTGGGAACAAACCTTTCACGTATTCCTCCAAGCCAAGGCTCGTTGTGATCGACTCGGGCGCGAAGATGAAGCCCTCGTCGGTAGTACTGGTTGCGAAAACCATCTCCTACATGGGGTATGAGCATCGCTGTAAACGATTAGATCAAGCAGTGGCACTTACTCCGTTAACTGACTTCCTCTGGAGGGTCTTGTACGGTCTTTCAACAATGAATGCGCCATCAACTACCGGAACGAAAGAGAAGGTGCCTAGAAAGCCGGCATATGTCGCGCGCGCGCCTGCGAGGGTAAGCGCACCAGGGTCCACTGCGCGTAGACACCTCAACACGCCCTCTCCCGTGCACCCCACTTCCTTCGCGATGGTCCGATACAGCGCCTCCGACACAGGGTCATTCCACGCATACTGACTAGGTAAGAAGGTCGAGCTGACGAGCGCAGCGCGAAAGAGCGGAGGCTGCGTATTGCCTGCGTGCGCGACGACGTGTTGCAGCACCGAGCCCGCACCTGCCGAGTTTCCGAAGATGGCCACACGATCCGGGTCGCCGCCGAACTTTGTGATATGCTTCTGCACCCACTTCAACGCGAGCTCTTGATCAAGCAGGCCGGCATTCAAGGCACCGCCCTCCTTGACGTCTTTGCCAGCGAGAAAGCCGAATGGGCCAAGGCGGTACTGTACGCTGACGACGACCAACCCGCCATGCGCGTTACGCGCGAGGTTCTCGGCTGGGTACATCATATGACTACCTCCGATGTACCCGCCGCCATGGATCCATACAAGGACTGGGACCGACGTATTGCCCTCGAGCTTGAGCGAGTCTGGCACATGTATGCTGTAAGATTATAGTCAGCCATCAAGCCCACATTCCAGGGCTGGATTCACATACTTCAGAAAGAGACAATCCTCACTCGACCCGTCCGCGATGTCAAAGGGGTTGAGCGTAGATACATTCGCGGCCTTGCCGCCCGCGTTGTAGAATGTGGGCTCGGTCGCAAGCCCGAATGCAGCACCCCCATAGCACGGCGGTGGCATCGCGCTCTGTTGTACGTCCTCGACAACATGAGGCGCTTGAGGTGCGTTGAAACGCAGCTCGCCTGTAGGCGGGGCGGCATAACGAATCCCAAGGAAACTCGTCACGCCCGGTGTCAGACTGGTGTTGGCAGCGGCGTATGTCGCGTAGCCAAGATCAACAGTAGAAGACGGGTATAAAGACCCAAGGAGTGCCGTTCCTGGCAGAACGACCTGGTCGTAGAACCCCATGAGAGACAGGAGAGCGACGAAACTGACGTGACTGGGTATGGCTTCATATGGGTCTTTATACGTACGCCACGAAGACGACTGCTATGTTAGCCCTGGCATCATCTCCCGATGAAGTCGCAAATGTCCGGACTCACCAAGCACTCATCCTGGTGAGCACTTCCAGACGGGCGTCCATTCCCGACCGCGTTCGGGCTATCACAACTAGATTGATGGCTGTCCTTCGAGTGATCTTTCAGTCATCCCCGGTGTGGCTCGCGTCCGCTGTGGCTCGGAAGATGATGGAGAGGGTCTTGACAGACACATACAGTTGGTTGAACGGGTATTTCGGCGCAGGCGAAAGGCTTTTGCTCGCTGTCATGAGCGCAGTGGCGTAGATGTTGGGTAACAACGGCCCGAAATCTCAAAGATCCAGAGTGCGGATCAAATCAGATGATGTATATGTAAACGTGGCTATGAGCATATAGTGCACGTCCACCTATAGTTTGACTGGTACAGAGGACGGAGGCGACATAGTGAAAGGAGGAGCTAGTGGACCAGGATGAGAAAATCCGGGCCCGTACGACGGTGATCCATACGTTCGTCCCAGCCACGGTAACGAACCCACGGGTGGACCACCTAGTCCACCGCCATCATCCGGTAGGCCGCCTCTCTCCGCCACAAGAGCGCCCACTGTTTGCGATAGTTCGCTCGTGTACATTCGCAAGCCACCCACTGTGGCACGGAGCGCGCCGACCTCATTGACGAGTTGAGCATGCGCTGCGTCCGTATCTCGTCGATATGCCTCTTGGTCTCCGATCAGAGCGTCCATAGAGCTGATTAACGAGGATACGTGTTTGTGTAATGGTATAGGTTGGGGTGGATTCCGGGTTGGACGTGGTGCAGCGTCAGAATCAGAGCGAGGACTTGTTCCGGGTGAAGCGACAGCAGGTTGCGTATCCGCATATGTTGGGCTCGAAGGCAACGCGGGGGGGAAGTAGCTTGCAATGTCGGCTGAGTTTCGCGGAGACGTATTTGCTTGTTCATGCTGCATGGCAGGACTGCCCAACAAGCCAGAGGGCGAAGGTTCGGGCTGTAGTGCAGGTTGCGCAGGTACATCTGCCAAGAAGAACGGGCCAAGAGACGACTTCAACGCAGCCATGTCGGCGAGTAGTGTGCGAACTAGACCTTCGGTCGCATCCAAGCGTATCCTCAGCACCTGGTTCTCCTCTTCCAAGCGAGCAGCGCGAGAGTCATGTATCGTAAAGAAGCCCTCGAGTCTTCCATATGGGCATGAGTTGATGTGTTGATCATTCAGCTCATCGACGTGACCGCGCCAGGAGCAGCCGTGAGATAAATGCGGGCAAGAGGCGCATTCGTCGATGTGCTTTGCGAGGGCTTCGGCGGATGGCAAATGCTTCGAGCAGTTTGCGCACGTGGTAGAACTGGAGGCTATGGGCGCATCATCCTACTCCCTGTGAGACAGTTGGTACAACGCATGTATATATGGACTTACGCCCTCGAGCTCTAGGCTATCTCGCGCATGCGTGCATTGACCAGTCCGAGCGCGCCGTCGCTGGACGGGTAACGTGCACTGCTGATCTGGACATGGTACGCTAGCGTACTGACAGTCCTCCCGGATATGAGTCTTCAGAAGCTGACGTTGAATTCGTGCAGGGCACCCCTTTGCCTCGTTACTGCATCGAACGACAAGCTCGTCGACCATCTGCAAGTGCTGTGAGCGAGATGCTCGTCGCCACGGCGGTTATCGACGTACATCTCGGATAATTGGCGTGGCCGGACCAAGATTCTCCGAATTCAAGGGCGACCGATCAATGGGACAATGGGGCGAAGTTTGCAGGGCATGTAGAATGCAGTTGCGGCAGAAGGTGTGTGCGCAGGTCCGTGTGGTCGTTGGCTCTACGAATGGGTACCTGATGAACATTGAGACAATACTTTCCACTAGTCGGTCGAGACTGACGTACTGGCATATACAGCAGAGCAAGTTCGAATTAGGTTGATCAGCGTAGGAATATAGATCGGATGTCCATTGTGCAGCGGAGTTCGTGCTGGGTCTCATGGCGGTGAAGGGGCAAGTTGCACGTGAGAATCGCCTCTTGGCTTCAACCACCACAAGGGGCGAACAAAGTGTGGTAGCTGTGGTCTCCGACTCCTCGTTCCTGGAATATGACATTTGTTCTCATGCATATAAATGGCAATGATATCTTGAAGGATCTCATCGTGTTTGCCCTTGCCCCTCGGTGATCAAATTTGATCAAAACTCGAAGTCCCGCGCACAACTGCCTATCGGTGAGTGTCCTATGATCAGTGGTGTTCTGGGACACGATATCTGACGCAAAATTGTAGGAAATGCCACGTATACAAGCGCTCCCACTTGAGATGCTGGTGCTGATCTTCACCTTCGTGGTCCGCAAGCATTTCGAAGACAAGGACGGCGCTGAACCGCCAGCTCTTCGTCTCCGCGGGGTGTGTCGTCAATGGCGGGATACAGTCAATGCCGCGCAAGGCCTCTGGAAGATAGTGCCTCTCCAGAACGTGGTCATCGCACAAGAGTTCCTATCCCGGTGTCGCAATGTTCCACTTCGTGTCAACTTACGCGGCCATTTGGACGCCGTTCACACCGCCGCACGACGAGAGGCGCTCGACCTCGTGTTACAACGGCCACAGCAGATCGGCACTTTATCGCTCATTGAAGTCGAGAGGAATGATCCTGTATACGGGCGTGCGTTCGACCACCTACGATCAGGTGCTTTCTCCGGCCTTCGCGCTCTAGAGGTACTTCGAAGCAACGGTCGTCTGCGCGATGATATATTCCCCGGGCCAATTCCTCAGCACCTCAATACACTCAGATTCGATCTCAACGGCGAGGGCCTTCTTCACCTACACCGCGCCTTGACACTTTGTCCCTTGACGGTCCTCGAGCTTCGACAACTAGATATCAACGCATTTGCCTTCTCAGCCCTGATGGATGCTCTTTCTAGGCTGCCTCACCTAGAGGAGCTGATCATGGACGTGGTTGGAAGCAGAGAGGGGGTCCTTCCGCCTCGCCAAGCGGATCGATCTATCGTCCTGGCACACCTCAGAATAGTGGAGTGCTCGGCCGAGCTGCCGTATCTTCCTCTTCTCTTGCGCGCCATCAACATTTCTCCCGCCGCCAAGATCATACTATCGTGTCACAATCGGTCCCCTTCCACGCGTCCCATTCACGAAATGGACTTTCAGGACCTGACGACTTTGCGGCCCATCCTTCATGCACACTTCTCCGTCATGCCACGCGACTTCCGTTTCACCGAGCTCGCCGTGGAGTGCAAGTTTGATCATAACTTCACGATCGTTGGCGAATTGGCGTTGAATGGGCCGCAAGCTTCCGATGGACATGATCTACCGAAGCGATTCATCTTCCAATATCGCCTTCGTTACACCAAAGACGAAGACACCGTGGACCGTAGTCGTGCCATATTCCCTCTGCTGCTGGACTCCGTGCCCATAGTCGGGAGAGTAACGCAGTTCTCCGTCAAGAATTCTTGCATGCTCACTTCTCAACGCTTTACCGACATCTTCGCCGCAGCGCCCACAATTGACACTATCGTGGTCGACAATATCTACGCAAAACACATGTTTCGGTCTTTACGAAGCACTTACCGCCTGGCTCTCCTCCCTAACTTGCGGAAGTTGGTTCTGTACAAGATACGCTTAAATGAACGCATCTCCTATGCGACGGGCGAGAAGAATGATCTGGACGTCAAGGCTCTCTCGCTATTACCCTACGGATGGCATACTACCGTTGGCGACCTCCTCCTACTATGCTTAACCTGCCATGGGGGACGTGGATGCGAAAATTGGAACGTCTTCCTCCGGAAGTGCAGTCTCTTGGACGACACTCTCAAGGTGCTAGGCAAACATCTCCCTTCTCGCCTCTTCTGGGACGGCGAAGGCAACTGTCCAACCCCAAAGTTACCGTGATCGACATGAAAGCATTCATTTGCATCAGGGATCTCGGAAATGGCGCAAAAATACGCGTGGTACTAGTTGAGGTCTTCTACCGTCTTGTATGCCTGCTAAAAATACCTACAATCTAATATTTGAATTCGCTCGTGCTCGACTACGATCACTTGATGATGCTTTTTGTAGCAAGTACCCGGAAGTCTTCTCTCATTTATTCTTGTGCTGAAAATAAAAGCCGGTGTGGCGCACGAGTTGCGTTTGGGTTAGGGTTACAATCATGCAGTGCCAGGATATCCACTCATAGAGATCTCACCAGCAACGAAGACAATGGCGTGCTCATAGATGAAAGCAGTTTCTGTAGTTCTAGACCTCACAAAAGGCTTGTTGTGCCAGACCTAGAACGGACGAGCTCATCAATCACCCTCGCAGCCGCAAGCACCTGCTCCTCTTGTAGCCGGCGCCCCATGATTTGAATCGCAATGGGCGAGCCATGAAAGTCCTCCGGGTCATCTAGATGAAGACATAAGATAGTGAAACTCTCGTCGTCTGCAGGCACCTACAAAAAGACTGAACGATTTGGTCGCGTTTATTCAGAGCGACGAAGGATGGGTCGGGGAGATCGATGATCTTGTCGACGCGTGTGACTGGCAGAACAGCGGCTGTGTAGTCTAGGCAGTTTGCAACACCCGTGTACCCTAAAGGGCTCAAGCATTTAGCTTAGATCCATGCGTGCAGCGCGATTGGCTTACCAGTGTAGACACCAGATTGACCTGGCCGGAAACATGGTGCAGGAAAAGCAGGGAGTAGAACGAAGTCCACTGCGCGACCGGACTTTGTGATCTTTGCTGTCCCGTTCCAGTACTTTGCGTATGCTGCTTGGTACTGATATTGGCTTTCATTCGCGGCAAACAGCTCGGAAGCCGAGAGTTCCGGGCGCGGCGCCTCTCCGAAGTAATCCTGCGTGGGAGTTGATTGAGTGACGGCGGTGAGTCTATGCGCACAAAGCTCACCTTAACGAGTTGGTTCGGAGGTTCACCTGCTGAAGCGAGCGCTTTGTGAATGGTTTTCCCGCCGTCTGCGGTGAAGATAATGGTCTGTACCGATGCTTGAGCAACGATGACTGAACATGAAGCGTCGAGGCCCACCGAGATCTTTGCTGCTTCAGCATGAGAAGGAGGATCCCAAGGGATAACCTAAAGAGTATCACCCTTCATACTTATCTGCGAATGAAGATGAGGTCATACCTCATGTCCTGCATCCTCAAGGCGCTCCTTAAGCTCTCTCAGAGCCCGCGATACTGGAGGTTGAGGTGTAACAACGCCATCAGACATCAAGATACCGAAGACTAATCCTCCCGCGCGGCCTCGATCCACGACCTCATTATAGGACCCGGTTCGCCATGGTAGCTCGACGACTTTGGGATCATGTAGCCAGGGCTTGCGAGTGAGAATGACCCGCATAAGGAGGTCGAGGTTCGATAGGTTTGCGCTCATAGGTCCAACGGTGAAAGGGCGCGCGAGGTTACCGACGATCTGGATACGTAGGTTAGTAAGACTGCGCACAGATGAACCCATTGAATGCGCGCGTACTAGGTCCCTGACTCCGAGGTACGGAAGGCGGCCGATGGACGTGCGAAGCCCATACACGCCGTTGACAGCAGCAGGGACGCGGCTTGATCCACCTGTATCCAAGAGCAAGTGGGTATAGGTATACACAGGGAAGCTTGAGCTAAGAGTGTACCAATGTCAGTCGAAAGACCGAGTATGCTTCCGTGCATGGCACTCAGAGCACCCTCGCCTAATGTCACATCAGTACAGATCAGACCGGCACAATCGTACAACTCACCGCCGGAAGAGCCTGCAGACGACATGAGTCTATTTACAGGGCTGAGCGTCTGACCCGTAATGTTATTGTGGCAGTCAATGTGCTGACGAGTTATCAGTTCAAAATCATGACAGCACACGATGGGGATCGACGTACAGAGACCGCAGTGGGCGTAGTCGTCTTCACGTAGATGATAGCCCCGAGCTCGCGAAGCTCTTTCACGATGAGCGACTCTGATCCAGCTGTGTCCAAGACGTCCAGAAACGAGACGAGCCCGATGGCTGAGCTCGTCCCCCTTACGCGAAACGAGTCCTTGAGCGATATGGGCAGGCCGTGCAGAGGTCCGACTGTCTTCTTGTTGATGCGCAGATACTCGTCTAGCTCCTTGGCGCGTTGCAGAGCTTCTTCAAACATGATCTCAGTAAGACAGTTGACCTGCGCAAATTAGTGAGCATCTTTGTCTGGTTCGGAGCGATGATAGAGTTTGCACCCACCAGTTGCTGAGCGATCGCAGCGCGATGACAGAAGGCCTCAGTAACTTCGTACGACGTGTATTGGCCAACCGCAATCTTGTTTAGGAGAAGTATGATGTCTGTGATCTCAGTGATAGCATACGACCGCTCGTTCATGTACTGGCGAGGGAAGTCAACACAGTTGCGAAGCTCGGTGGCCGATGTGATAGACGTTAGACGCCAGGCCTCAGGAATCTTCACAGCGAGGGTCGCCCGCTTCTCAGAGACGATCGTCTGCCAGTCAGGTTGGGACATGTTGGGCCGTAAGGTAGTTGTGAGCGATGACTGAGCACTCGGCGCTATAGTAGGGGTAGGTTCTTATAGCGACGCCGGCCTGACACCTTGTCGGCTCAGCATGTCCGAGTGACCGGTGGTATCAGAACCTGAGTCATACAACACCTCGAGAACTATGCGGATGCTTCTTATTCAAGGGAGTGGAAGCTATTCGAGGGCCGTTCAAGCTTCAAGCTTCAAGCTCAAGAGCCGACTTTGACCTGCGACCTTGCGTCGCTGGCGATGACCAGACGCGTGAATTCGCCAACGCAGCGTCCACGTCCTCCATCGTCGCCGAAATGGACACGTCAGCTGAGCGAGCGTGGCTCGTGATAGCAAGAGACAAAGCCGAGCACCGAAGACGCGCCAACAGAACGTCCCAGATTGGGGTTATGACGCGTCCATTCCAGTCAACATGCGTACACTACGCGCGCATCGCCGCGAAGCACGTGAACTCGTAATCAATTTCCTTGAGTGCGGTGACAGAAGCAAGCTCTAGTACCTTGATGAACCTGAGAGCGTGTGCAGAATATTATACTCTACTGAAAAGTATTTACGTGGTTCACAGAGGTCTTGCTGTACTAGATTTGGTATGGACAAGCTCATCGATCACTCTCGCAGCCGCGAGCACCTGCTCTTCCTGCAGTCGGCGCCCCATGATTTGAACTGCGACGGGTGACCCATGGAAGTCTCCCGGATCATCTAGATGGAGACATGAGATAGTGAAACTCCCATCGACTGGGAGCACGTACAAAAAGACTGGACGAGTTGGTCGCGTTCGTTCAGAGCGACGAAGGATGAGTTGGGAAGATCAACGGATTTGTTAACGCGGGTGACCGGCACGACTGCAGCTGTGTAGTCGAGACAATTTGCAACGATCGTGTATCCTGAAGGACCCGAGTATTCAGCTGAACTCGCAGCGTGCTGCGTGATGGGCTTACCAACGTAGAGGCCAGACTGACCAGGCCGGAAGCAAGGCGCGGGAAAAGCAGGGAACAAGACAAAGTCCACCGGACGACCGGACTTGGTGGACTTCGCGGTCTCATTCCAGTACTTTGCGTACGCAGACTGGTACTGGTACAGTTTCTCATTTGCGGCGAACAGCTCGGATGCCGATACTTCCGGGCGCGGCGTCTCACCGAAGTAATCCTTCGTGGCGACTGAGTAACGAGGTCGACGAGTCTATGTGCAAAGCTCACCTTGACGAGTTGATTCAGGGGTTCACCTGATGATGCGAGCGCTTTGTGAATGGCTTGTCCGCCGTCTGCGAAGAAGATAGTGGTCTGTGCTGTTGTTTGAGCGTGCAGGGTATGTATGACGCATCAAACCCCACCGAAATTTTTGCCGCTTCAGCATGAGAAGGAGGCTCCCACAGGATGACCTAGGAATCATTATCATCCGTGCCCGGATAGGCTCAAAGAAGCTGGTCATGCCTCATGTCCTGCCGCCTCGAGTCGTTCTCGAAGCTCTCTCAGAGCCCGCAATACTGGAGGTTGTGGCGTAACAACGCCATCAGACATCATAATGCCGAAGACCAGTCCTCCAGCGCGTCCTCGACTCACGACCTCGTCGTAGGACTCGGCTCTCCATGGCAGCTCGACGACGTTCGGATCATGAAGCCAGGGCTTGCGAGATAGGATGACTCGCGTGAGGAGGTCCAAGTTCGATAGCTTCGCGCTCATTGGTCCCACGGTAAAGGGACGTGGAATATTGCCGATGATCTGAATATGATCGTCAGTCGAACTGTATACAGGTAGTCATGTCGGATGCGCGCATACCAGGTCTCTAGCGCCAAGGTACGGAAGGCGACCGACCGACGTCCGAAGGCCATACACCCCATTGACAGCAGCAGGAACGCGGCTTGAACCACCTGTAGCCAAGACTAAGCATCTGCGGGTAGGCATAGTAAGGGTGAGACTGAAGTTACCGATGTCAGTCGAAAGACCAAGTATGCTTCCGTGCATTGCGCTCAAAGCGCCCTCGCCTGGGGTCACATTAGTACGGAACACGTTGACTCGGTGCACGACTTACCACCGGAAGAGCCTCCAGACGACATGAGTCTATTCACAGGGTTGAGCGTCTGACCCGTAATATTATTGTAGCCGTCAATGTGCTGAAGGGTGTTTAGTTCAATAACATGACAGCGCGCAGAGCGGGATCGACGTACAGAGACGGCAATGGGCGTAGTCGTCTTCACGTAGATGACAGCACCGAGCTCACGAAGCTCTTTCACGATGAACGACTCCGATTCAGCTGTGTCCAAGACGTCCAAGAAAGAGACGAGTCCTATGGCAGAGTTCGTCCCTCTCACGCGAAAGGAATCCTTGAGCGATATGGGCAGGCCGTGCAGAGGACCAACGGTCTCCTTGTTGATGCGCAGGTACTCATCCAGTTCCTTGGCTCGTTGCAGGGCTTCTTCGAACATGATCTCCGTAAGACAGTTGACCTGTGCATAGTAGTGAGTATTCCCATTGAGGCGAAGCAACGATAGAGTCTGCACTTACCAGCTGTTGAGCAATCGCAGCGCGATGGCAGAAAGCCTCCGTGACCTCGTACGACGTGTATTCGCCACTCGCGATCTTGCTCAAGAGAATGCTGACATCCGTGGTCTCTGTGATAGCATACAACCGCTCGCTCATGTACTGGCGAGGGAGATCAACGCAGTTGCGAAGCTCGGCGACTGGCGGTATAGACGTGAGTCGCCAGGCCACAGGTATCTTCGCAGCGAGGGTCGCCCGCTTGTCAGATACAACCGTCTGCCAGTCAGGTTGGGACATGTCGGGCTGTATGGCAGTTCTGAGAGATGATTGAGCACCAGAAGCCGTAAGTGAGGTGGGTCTTATAGCGATCCCGGCCCGACGCCTTCTCGGCTCAACATGTCCGTGTCCCCGGTGGTATCAGAACCCGAGTCATACAACATCTCGAGAAGTACGGGGATGCCTTTGAAGTGAGTAGAGGCTATTTGAGATTTGAAGAATCTCAACCGTTCAGCCTTCAAGCTTCAAGCTCAGAAGTCGACTTCGACCTGTCGCGTTGCTGGTGATGCCCACACGCATGAATAGGCGTGAATGCGCCAACGCAGCGACCACGTCCTGTATCATCGCAGGAGTGGACACGTCAGCTGAGCGAGCGTCAAAGTAAACTCGGAGTCGTGGTTCGTGATAGCAAGAGACAAAACCGGGCACGGCTCGCGATGGCCGGAGACAAAACCAGGCGCGGCTCGGCGATAACAAGAGATGACAAACCGAGCGCAACTCGGCGATAGCAAGAGACAAAACTGGGCGCGGCTCGTGATAGCAAGAGACAGGACCGCGCCCGGGCGCCGAACAAGCGGCGAAGACAAGCTGGCGAAGACGCGAGCAGAACACCCCAGATTGGGGTTATGACGCGTCCATTCCAGTCAACATGTGTACTATGCGCGCACCGCCGCAACGCACGCGCAAAACGCGTCTTGCAGCCAACCTCCACGACGTCCACGGCCTCCAGATGGCGGGCATACCCGACATCCGCATAGTCCTCGCTCTGCTAGTCACGCTAATCGTATCCTACGGAACGCGCTACTCGATCCTCAACTCGACTTTCCTGGACACTTCAGATCCATTCATCACTACCACCCACCACCTAACCGACACGCACTTCTTCGCGTCCAAGAAGAACCCGCTGAATGTGTACTTCTTGAAATACGCGTGGGCGTGGACGTCAGCTGTATTCCTGCCTGCGCTCGCGACGACTCCGCCAGAACGATGGACGCGTCGCGCGTTGCAGTACGCCACGGCTATGATGTGCTGGATCGCGTTCACATCCTGGTTCTTCGGGCCAGCTCTCATTGAGCGCATCATCGACTATACGGGCGGACAATGCGTGGTACATGTGGACGATAGGTTCTTCGTGCCGGTACCCGTCGAGTACTGCTTCAGGCGCGAGATGATCTCGCACCATACGCACCCGCATCTATTCCCCGCACCTCTGCTCGAACTTGAGGCCGCACCATCTATTCCGCGATTGAGGAGAGGACACGATGTCTCAGGGCACATCTTCCTCTTGACGCTCTCTGTCCTATTCCTCGGTGACCAAATACGCCAATCACTGGCATTCAAGCGCTACTGGAACATCGTACACGAAACAGCCGTCGTCGCATCGGGCGCGTTGTCAATCCTATGGCTATTCTCGCTATACGTGACAAGTGTGTACTTCCACACTGCGTACGAGAAGTACACTGGACTAGGTGCGTAGAGTTGTTCGTATCTGCGCAAGTGCATTGACTGATGCCTTGACAGCGCTAGGGTTCTTCAGCTTCGCGTTGTCGCAATGGCCTGTATGGGTCATGCCAGCCGAGTTCCCACCCGCTGCGGTTGAAGCCGCCCGTTCTGCACGGAGAGTGAGTTCAACATCACATCCGCGCCTCTTGGAGCCATGCTGATTCCGTGTGTAGCAGAGGAGAATGTCATGACAGGCCGAGAATGAGGGCATTGAATGAACGCGGGGCCCTTCCCCCACGAACTTGCGCACCGACGCTTTTGACGCTGTACCATCATACCACGAGACTAATCACTGTACCGCTGCTTCATCGTTGTACCTACGCCGCTTTCGTGCGGTATAATGACTATCTTGGGTTCCATGTTCTTGGATATATGAGACGTATACATAGAAGGCAATAGCGATGCAACCAAGACGGGCAGCTACAGAGCAATACTGTACATACACTTCACACATTATAATCTTGAGACATTCACTCCCAATCACTCTCCTCGCTCTCTTCTTCCTCGTCATCCTCCTCGTCATCATCGTCCTCGTCCTCTTCATCAGACTCAGCCTTCCCAGCATCTGCCTTCGCCTTCGCAGGCGCCTTCGCAACTGGTGCAGCGCCCTCACTCGCAGTACTAACATGCCCCGAAACAATATCATAACTCGCCTCACTCTGCGGCGGACTCGTAGACGCCGAAGCAGTTAACTGAGCGCTCTTCGCCACGGGCGTCGCCGCCGCCGCTGCCGCAGCCTTCTGCTCGTTCGTCACAGATGCGGCCCGATCGCGGAGTGTGTCGGTGGGAGAAGATGGGGCGGAAGACGAGTCCTCTTCATCTTCCCAGCTGAAGTCCTCATCATTCGCGGCCGATCCTGCGTGATGGAGATGGTTGTCAAGGTTCAGATTTTGTTAGATTGAAGGGTGGGATGGGGGTACGTACCGGCGAGCAGTGCTTTCCGCCGTTCTTCGTCCTGCGCGATCTGGTACGCGCGGAAAAAGTACCGTGTCCAGAATGTTTCCTCGTTCATATCTCCCGGCACTATACAACATCGAAAAGATAATCAGATATTCCCGTCGATGGTGGGAAATGGATTGAAAGTCCTGGATACGTACCCAGTGCATCTCGCGTCCCGAGCAGATCCTCGCCGGCATCCTTCAACTCTGCCGCGCGCCTATCATTCCACTCCGCACCCAAGATACCGCCTTCAGCGCTCGTGACCTGCTTCTCCTCCCAAGATCTGAACAGCGCCTCTGAGTTCTTCTCCGCGCACGGGTCGACCTTTAAGATCGCAGGATTGGTCCTCAACGCGCGCATCAACGCATCCTTGCGCGTGCCGATGGCCGCCTCGCGCGCTTTGCCCTGTGCTGTGGCGGATGGCGCATTGTCGTCTGGCGAAGGCGGCACAACGCGTACGGCATTTGTCAGAAAGTCGCCGGCGCGGTGAAGGAGTTCTTCGCCGCGGGATGTTGCGTCCGTGATGCGAACTTGTTGGAGAGTGCTGCGGAGCTGGGTGAGGTTGAGCTGTTCGGGCGCGTGCCGAATACTCTCGGGCAGGTTAGACTGCAAAGTCTGCACTAGGTGTGGCGGAAGCGAAGCCTGGAGACGAGAGAACAAGTTCGTGGAAGATGGAGATATCGGTTCGGCGGGGAGAGTGGACGACGAGGACGCGGTCGAGTCGGCTGCGCCTTCTGGTGGTGTTTCGGTCGTGGGCGAGCCTAGTGATCGATTGAGCTCGTGCTGGGCTTGGGTGGCGATGTTTGCGGCTTGTTCCTGCGCTTGTGCGGCGAGTTGTTGGGCTTGGGTCTGGGCCTGGGAAGCGATCTGCGCTGCTTGTTGTTGGGCTTGTGTAGCGTATTGTCCTAGATCCTTGCGAGCAATCTCGAATGCAGCTTGGCTCTATACATACATCAGTACACCATGCATAAGCTCACAAATACATATGGGACCAACCTGCCGCCTGAACCCTCCCCAGAACTTATTCAACGAGCCCATCACTTCGGTAACCTCATCGTTCAAGCTCTGCTGCTGAACCGGCGCCTCGGCCGGTGTACCAGCAACCTCCGTAGGGTTGATCGGAGAGCTCCAGAAGTCCATTCGTGAGTGGTATATCTGAGACTCAGGTAGGCGATAGTTCGTGTAGTAAGACAGTGGTCGTCAGAGACAAGTAGCCGTTAAGCTTTACAGCAGCCGGTGATAATCGTAATGACGCGCCTCGACGCGCCACACGTGAGTTCTTTTCTGGCCGGGCTCTACGCGTTTACTACTCTGCCCCGGTAGGCATGATGTTGCGAGGATATATGAAGAGCCTGTAGTGGTGGTAGTGATAAAGCAGATGTACAGGAATACATATGCTATAAGATATCTAGTCCGTTCAGTCCTTCTTGAAGCTAACCTTCTTGCCACTCTTCTTCTTGCCAGCGCTCTCTCCTGCTTTCTCTTTCGAACCTGCGGCAGATGCAGTAGATTTGTCATCCTCCACGTCGTATGCAGCAAGAAAGAGTGTCATGTTGACTATGACCGCAAAGAAGGCGCCGAAGACGTAGCCAAAGACTGCACCGATCAGGGGTGTGAGCGGATATGCCTAGCAAGTGTAGCATGAGTGGATGTTGTAGCCAGAGCTACTTGAGACGTTCACCTGCCATGGCCTATCCCAGTCCAGTCCGATCGGAATAACACCAAGCCATGCGCCCGTGAGAGCGCCAAAGGCGGGGTACGCAATAGCGCGTTCTTTCGGAGATCGAGCGCTGTCCGGGGTGTAAGTCATCGCACAATTCAGACAAGGCATTTGACGTACTCTCGCTCAGCAAATAAGCGAACCCAAGTGTTGTTAAGTATGAGTGTCGTATTAGTATCCAGCCTATCTTGCTTCGAGCCAACAAAGGGCAGCCTGAACGGTAACCGCGGCGGGCCAAGCGCATACGCAGGTACGTGAACAGTCAAGATGGCCAGGTTAAGGCCAAGCAATAGAGTATGAGGTAGGTGTGTTGCCAGTGGTGCGCCGCATAGTACAATGAGAAACGCGTATGCGAGACTAGCGTACAGCGTGAACACTACCGCATTCGAGATATCCTGCGCATTTTGTCAAGCCCTCGCCACAATGATACCCAAAGCAGCATACCAACCTTTCGATGCGTCTCGTCCCTCAACCGGTCCACCATCTTCAGCCCCATCTTTCCTTCCCTTACCCACTCCCTCACTGACCCAGACCACCACCCAACAAGCGCAGCGTTCCCCAACGCGACCCAAGCAGCAGTGATCTCCGGTCTTGCAGTCAAAGGAGCAATAAACGGATATTGCGGCTTATCCAGATTCCTCAGTTGTTCTGGTGGCGGATCCAGTGATATTGTGCGCGGAAGCATAGCAAGAGACGCGAGTACGAGGAAGCCATGGAAGAACACATGTGCGGGATATTGTGTAGGAAACCCGTATGGCCCAGAGGCTACGGCAGAGTCAGAAGCATCGTCGGACTTAGCCGCTGCAGCTCGTCGCTTCTTACGAAAGTCTGAGAATTTGGGCGGTGCGGCGGCGACATTTCTGAGTGCGGCGCGGATGCTGGCCATGGTGGTGTATATTCGAACGCATGTTCGGCGGCGGAGACGCGCTGGGTGACGCGCACTGCGCCTCGGACCGTGTCGTGTCCGGCGTGGGTTCGCGAATGACCACGACATGATCAAAGTGCGATTTCCATATTCAACAACAGCAGGCTTCTCCCGCCCGCAGAGTCATTCGAGAAGATGTGATCACTCCCGGCGCTCGCCAGCGTGGGCAACGATGAAGCGCGTGTCGGCATCGTGCGACGCATGTTCGTCCCACTCTCTCTCCTCTTCCCAGTCGCTTAACCCCGCTTACCCAGGAGCACACTTGACTTCGCCCCTCACTATGCGCGCTCCCCGAAGCCGCGGGCGTTTAGCGCGCCTCATAGCCCCAGACCGACCAACTGTAGTCTTTCGCGTACTGTGGGCACTCCTGATCCTGTGGACCGAGATCGGCTCTTTCTGGTGGAGCTTGGTGGGCTGCAGATGGCCTGACCGCGTCTTTACCAAGTCGGTGCGCCCGTGACGCTCGTCGTTCTCCGAGATCGGGGGCACTGAAAGGCAGTACGACAGAAACTCAAGCTCGAGAAGCCTACGCACGTCCTTCTCGTTTCAGACGTCAAGGTTCCACCACCTATCAGTGGATCCAGGACCTTGCGAAACGTTATGAGTGACGTGTACCAGCGCAAGGCGTGGTCGGCCGCGACTGGCTTGCGGCCGCACGTTGTTGTATTCCTTGGCGATACTCTATCTGCGGGGAGCTCGATGGAATCGGATAACGAGTGAGTGTTCAATCCAAGTATGAATTGTGTGCTAGCTGAGCAGACGCGAGATTTGCGTAGGTTCAGGAAGTACGTCGACTACTTCCATACGACGTATCCGCTAGATCCTCGTATCGAAACGATATACATCCCCGGCAACTCGGACGTGGGGTAAGAACTCTATTATACTCGCGAGATGAAGGCTCTCGCTGACACTCGTCACAGCCTAGGCGTATCGAGCGCCTTCGCGAGTCGCGTCCACAAACGCTATGTGAAGTACTTCGGGCCGCTCAACCAACGTCATCTGCTCGCGAATCATTCGCTTGTAGCAATCGACGCTCCGGGCTTGGTGGATGAAGACTACGTTCGCGCGGCGCGAGGCATACCGTTTGACCAATGGCCACCCTTACCGGATGGACCGGTTGAGTTCGTCAAGAGGCTCGCGGAGGAAGGTCGGCCAGAGCCTGTAGTCTTGCTGTCGCATATACCACTACATCGCCCGGAGTCTCGCAAGTGTGGACCGCTGCGTGAAAGAGGGACGTCCATACAGAGAGGTGCCGGACCTGGATGGCAAACGACGCTCGAGAAGCATACGACTCGCTTCCTTCTACAAAGTCTCAGTCCAGTCGCCATCTTTAGGTTTGTTTACGATATACTCTCCTATGTATCAATGCTGAAGGATACTTTGTTATACAGTGGTGATAATCGGGACTACTGCGACATTGCTCATGCGCTACCGTCCGGCAAAGGAGAGGTGCACGAGATCACCCTAAAGTCCTTCTCGCCTTCTCGACACATCACGCGTCCAGGCTTCCAACTTCTAAGCTTGTTACCCCACGAGAACACGCCCGAACACGCAACGGACTACTGCTTGCTGCCCTCGACACATTCCGGCGTGAAGAGCGTATACATCCCCTTTCTCATCCTCCAATGCATATTCATCGTCATTGCGCATCTTCGAAGCGGTCGCTCCAGCGATTCACCCTTACCCTCTTACTCCGACTCGCCGCGCGAGAAATCACATTCACGCGCAGACTCCTGGTCCGCACCCGGGAACTACAACAGCGAACAAACGCGGCGCGGCCGGAATGGACCTTGGCTCGACCCATTCGCTCCATCCATGCAAAGCGCACTTTCACCCGACATCGACGCACCACCTTCCATGCAATCGCCCGTCGCGGCGCGTCGACCACGATTGAGGGTGCCCATCGCGGACCGAGGACCGCAGACCGGGGGTCAATTCGCATGGACGTTCACGTTTCGCGGTCAGAGACGCCGTGTTGGGTTCCGGCTGCCGACGGCGATGGACGGACGAGCGAGCTCGGGCGTGTCGAGGGCTGTTTTGAGGGGTCTGGTGCGGACGTTGTGGGTTCCTGGAACTTTGTGGATGGCGTTGCTCTGGTGGTATGCTTGAGGCGAGCGTCGGATCTGCCTCAGTGTCAAGGGACAGTGTCAGTTCCTGTCAGTATTGAATTTGCATCTCTCTGCTTAACCTATCTATGCTCGCGACGCGCCCTCTGGAGAGCAGCTGGTAACAACCGGACTGCGCGGTTGTGAACTCAAGAACTATTACGAAGGTTTGATAACTTCTTTCTCTAGCTGTCGGAGCCGCCATAGGCCGCCGCGCCGTCGCTTCAAGGCGGCGCCTCTTTGCAACAGGCCCATTGAGATATACTGGCGTTGCAGATCCGTGTCAAGGAAAAGTTGTCTGTTCCTGTCAGCTTCATTATGCGACTCTCACATAGGATCATCTACGGCAGCACCGAACTCCGCATACCGCCATGGCACTTAGGCGGGTATCGCGGGTGCAAATATGTCTATGTGGAGGACTGCTATCCCTCGTTCTTTCCGTCGTTACATCTGAAACCAGAGCAGAGCACTCTGCGCCGTTTGAAGTCGGCGATCCTACCGCAACACATCTACCTGTACTCACGCCATCCATATCCGCACGACAATCTCTGCCTCCTCATCTTGTCATCCCGATCGTCATGAGAAGCGGAAAGGTGCATAGGCTCTAGCTCACGCTTCACTTGACCGCTCGCCGCGACGCCACATCGTACAGCACTCCTGCACTACGGCTTGGCTCACGAGCTTTGGTCTCGGGCTCTTTTGCCCTCTCGATCCACTCTCCACCTCATGGCGCGTCTATCCGAACGTTTCACAATCCCAGAGCATAGCCCCATATAGTGCTCTCCGCATCTGCTTCGGGCGTCTGCGTTGCGCCCTATGCTCAAGTTCGTTTGAGGGCCGGACCTTCGGTCAGGAGTCCCGAAGTATGTGTTACAGCTCAGTTGGCGAAAAGAGTCAAGTCGCAGTCGCAGTCGCTATTGCATTTGTAGACGCAGTTGCCGGATGGACGCGCGGCTGGGTAGGATCTGAGGCGCCCTACAGCGATTAATTTCGTCTTATGGAGGGTTCCCAGCCGGATGTAGGACCTCGAGGCGAAGACGGGATCTGCGAGGAATGTAGATTGCCACGCGCGAAGGCACTGACACCTACACGCGCCCTTTCGCGTACGTGTAACGCTGCAAAGTCGGCGTAAACAGAAACCCTACAAACACCCCGTAAGATTTCCGAGGATCTCGACCACAGCTCTTCGACACGAGCCGCACAGATGCTTGCACCTCTCCTGCGCCCGAATGTAATCGATACGTGCCCAAACGCCTGTCGAGCTCGGATCAGGGCGCGCGAATCTCTCCACTCACACAGCTGCGCTACAATTGAATCTGAATCTCCCAGTCCGCGGAACAGGGAGCATGTAATGTATGCATTTGAATGGAGTGCCTGGGTCTAACCAGCCAAGCTAGCTCTATAGATCTTGAACTTTACGCCTGCGCACAACAGTCGATGAGACGTGGATGTGCTGATGGCATGTTGTGGCGATGTCGACTAGGCGCGATGAAGAGTCATCTCCAGCAGGCGCCCGCAGAGCGCCCTGCTCCTGAGACCGAATGGCAGATGCTGTCCAGCGTCCACAGAGTCCGTTGGTCTATCACTCCGACCGGGATCGGAGATGGTGGTGCGGTGTAGGGCCATCTGCAAACCAGGAATCTCTTAACAAGCGTTAGTAACGCTCGGTAACGACGATAACGACGGTAAGAACCGTTAAGCGTTTCAAACGGCCAGTAAGCGTCTAGTTAGCGTGACTCTCGCGTGCCTCGGCGATGGCCGACAAGGTTCGCGCGGGTCGTGGCTTGTTTGTGGCGCCTGTATCCTCGCAGCCCCTACGTCTTTTCGCGTCAAAATTGCATGGGCCGAGAGGTATCTTCAAGGACTAGCAGGATGGCGCCTAACAATAGAAGGGAGGGACGGAATGATAAGGTCGAAAATGTGGGCGGCGCGGTTCCAACACGAGGCGGGAGCTCTTGCGGTCGTTTGAAACGCTTACCGGCTCTTACTGCTGTTAGCGTCGTTACCGAGCGTTGTTAACGCTTGCTAAGGGATTCCTGGTTTGCAGATGTAGTCTTGGGTGGGGAAGTTGCGCGCCATCGACGGCTCTTGGAGTGTTCAAGCTCAGCTCGCGTCCAGCCCCGATAGCTCCGTCTCCTCGACACATCGAATGATCCATGCCTCGCTATTCACGTATAGCGTACGTTATCTGCCCCGTCAGCTATCCAGTCGCACGCACACGTGATAGCATTGCATCATCCCATCTGGTCATCGTATCCGAGGCCCGAGCGTACACCGAAAGCTCGCTGAACCTGACCGGCATGAGAACAAAGCAGGAGGTCGAGGTCCACCGTCCACCAAGCCCAAGCGACACGATTCTCATCCCTACAGACAATACGCCGCCCAATACAGTCAGGGTCAATGCATCGGCACATCGTATACACTGGTGCCTACGTAGCCCCTTGATGAACAGCGACAAGCAGCGCGAGAAGCTGGTCGCGATGATGCTCGGGCCACGCCGTCCGCATCTGATCTAGATCTACCTCTTTCCACACACGCACGAAGCACCCGAACTATAGATCCTTCCAGCCAGTGTATTGTCCCGTTAGTCTAGTGCACAATGCGCATCCCTGACCAAGTGTATATGTTCTCGATTCAAGCCACCGTCGCATATAGAAAACAAGACGCCTTAGATCAGCTCATGCGCATGATGAAGCTATCCCGACACAGATCGCTCAAAAGGACCATGCATACACTTCGAAGCCTGAAGGTGCGTACTGGAGTAGATCTACGCCGATTCTCTCACAGAGCATCTGTATGCAGTCGGCGAAGTGAAAGATCCGACTAGTTACGACTTACGGTACCGCTAAATGAAAGAACGCCACGACGCGCACCAAGTCAAAGCTGCGCTCGAGGAGCATCAGAGATGGATGGGTGCGTCCGGCGGTTTGCGAGGGCCTGAGCGAGGTACCGTTGGTGGGGATGTGTACTACTAGACTAGTGAAGAGTCTCAAGTGTTGACTAGATGCGCCGTAAACTTGGTCATTGGCAGGATGGATAAACAGTTGAGGGGGGCTCTGTGTTTTCTGTTATGATCTCGTTGACGACGACACTAGTGAATGTTCGGTAACTTACGCGCATACAGAGGTCAGCAGGATATGCTTGAGGATGAGGAGGTGGCACTCGGTTCGTGTATCGGGACGACGGTGTTCGCGAGAGGTCGCGACTTCCACCCATGGTACTTACATCTCAAGCAGAGACGTTGTTACGGAAGATATGCGCGGACACGCAGATGTACCCATGCTCACATCTTGAACAAGATATGGAAGATGATCTACACGAGCGAGGTCAGCATTCGGGTTGCATTCGGGCACCGGAGCAATGCACCTTGCATACATCTGTAACACGCGCATATATGCGTCCACATATTCGCGCACCGCTGCCCGCACTGGCTGCGCACACTCGGCAAGACCGAGTACCGCGAGAGATGCACGCTCGCCGCTGCTGAAAATGGATATCTTGGATACCCAGCCAAAACCTTCAAAACGCGCATCCCTCAAGAAGCTCGTCAATACCATGACCGCTTCGGAGTGTGCATACACCCGTACCCCGACGGTGAGAGCACGATACACGGACCCGACCGCTGAAGCTCGACGGTCTTGATCCCCGTCGACCCTGTTCCAACGCGCGTTGATGGCGGCGAAGTGCCACAAACCCATCTAGGATCGCCGCGGAGGTGGATGATCCAGTCCCGCTCACAGACGGTTAAGATAACCGGCCAACGTATCAGCCGTCGACGAATCGCGCGCTGCGCTCCGCGTATGTTTCTTATCTCCGGGCCCGCCCAATTGCCCAACAGCCAACCTCGCGCCTTGCAGCCGGTATCCCCGCTCGTCATCCCTCCGCCGTCAGCTCGTCATCTCGACCGTGTCTCACTCTCATATCTCCATCCATCGCGATAGCCTTTTTGCGCGTTTTCTTCCGCTCCGCGGCGCTGTTGTCGCCATGCTGCTCTATTGGTGTGGGATGAGTCGACTGTCACTCTGGCGGAAGCAAAGTCGTAGTTAGCCTGAGGCTGTGGCGGACGGAAGTATCGACGTCGCGATCGTGATTCATGATGTTGCTATTGGTGACAGCTGGCGAGGAGCTGTAAGATGTCCTCTGTATCTCGGCAATGGGGCTGCCGTCGGGCGCGATCTCATCCACGCCCGCCGCCACGAACGCGCAGTTCTCCCGACGAGCGGGAAGTCCAGATAAACGTTTAGCGTTGATCGCGTCCCGGCGGCTCAAGCTATCGTCGCGTCGGGAGTCGTACGTGAACTTCACGAGGCGGGAGCTCAGCAGATCCCCATCGGACATACGGGCCATTGGAGCATATATCGAGCGGTCCTTAAACTTGCCCGATCGGCGCGCACGCGCTCGGTGCGTCGGCGTAGAAAGAGAGAGCCTTTTAGACCACCACATATAACGCGTGCACACGTGCAGGTGTCTACATGAGCTCGGGACCATGTGCGTCGATGCAGAATTTCAAAACTTCGTGTGTGCTGTATGGAAGGAAGGGGCACCGAAAGCTTATAGAGCCGAAGGTCTTCCATGCCTTGCGACTGGGAATCGAAGAGACCGCCTTGGGCCAAGCGAAGGTCCACAGACCGGTCGCAGGCCAGGGTGACCCGCGCAGACGCGACCGGCGCTCCCACGTCGGGCGCAGCGAAAGGGACAGCTTTGAAGCGAAGTACAATTGCCAAAGGGAAAGACAAGAGGGATTGTATTGTACGCATTGTGAATGATCCATGTCAAGGGAGGAGTGGAAGGGTAACGTCAACAAGCGGGCAAACAGCCGATCGCGCACGTCGTCCCACAAAGCGGACCGCGCGTGCAGGGCGCGTGCGCGTCGTATGGCATTGCGTCACGTTGGGCTTTGTGTGCGGCGAAGGAGGGGCTGCGCCGGACGACGCGCGCGGCGTGGGCAGGTGTAGGGGCAGAGGATCATGAGGAGGAGGAGGGGGACGTCATCGGGCGTCTGGGTTAGCGCAACACGTCTTGGAGACGTAAGGCCCGCGGACTTTCGAGGTGCTCTCGACTCGGAGGGCAGGCGCGGAAGGGGGGCTTACGGTTTAGGCACGGGCTGGGTGCGATAAGCGGGGGAGCCCGGGAGCCGGCGCGCGGGGCTCGATGCCTTTTTTGCGGTTCGTGTTTCTTTATACAGTGTGGGTAAAGGGGATACGAAACGGGACGGGCGCACAGCATGTCTGGGGCGGCTGATGGGGTGGATTCGGGAAGAGGCGTTGGGAAGGCGATTAGAGGGAGAGAAGGCCATCGAGGAAGAACAGGCGCGGAGCCATTATTGGGCGGGGAGACACGTGGGGAGCTTGACCAGATTCGCGATAGGGAAGGTTAAAAACCGGGGTCGTGCGCTTCAGAGAGTCGTTTGGGTGCCCCGTCCGTCTGCTGCTGCTGCTCTTTTCATATATTTCGTGTCGTTTACACCTTCGTTTTGTTCGTTTGTTGACTCAGCGCTTTACCTACACGCCGACCCACTGCGCCGCCCTGACGCGCCTGGCCTCTTCAATCCTGAGCCTTCCGATGGACGCGCCTTTCCTCTTGGACGCCTACACCCGCACTCCCTCGCCAAACGACTCTGCCTCTGCCTCCCCGGCCTCCCTGCCCCAGACCCCGTCCATCTACCAGCTCGAGTTGGCGCCTGCACCGGCAAAGCCCGCGTTCGACCACTACCTCATGCACGACGACCACCAGCACGGCATCCCCCCAGAGGGCCTCCCGCACTGGCAGGCCAATCAGATGCATTATTCCCAGCAGGCGCCGCAGCAGCAGGGTTCGCTCCTGGGCGAGCTGTACGAGCACGAGCTGCCGCACGAGCAGCCGCAGATGGACCTCAACTACGGCCACGACTGGCACCAGCAGCAGCAGCTCCCACGCATCCAGCCGATGCAGCAGCAGGACGCCAGCCTCGCTCGCAGGGCCACGTTCCCGTACGCGCGCCAGGAGCGCGACGATCTGGCCCAGTACCCGATGCCCGCCTTCATGCCACCGCACGACGAGCACAGG
>UWZB01000248.1:4460-26945 GCA_900536885.1 Peniophora sp. CBMAI 1063 | reverse complement strand
GTCTTCATTGCCGCGCACCTCAACTTCAACCCTCCTCATCCTTTTTACACGTTTCCGACCCTTCTGCCGATCCTCTCCGTCGGACTCCATTGTCAGGTCGACGTCGGGAGCCCTTCTCGTCGCCTTCGCCGGTTCCGGAACAGTCGGACCACGTTCTGGACTGCTTACGACACTGATAGGGGACGCTTGGGGTCGTGGAGTAGGCTCCTTTGAAGCGGAAGGCGTTGTACGTGGAAGGGGAAGACGAGATGGTGGAGATGTTGGGGTGGGTGCGTCTGGCGTCGTGTCCGGCGACGAGTCCGTGCGGGGGGGCGTCACAGGAGGCGCGGAGTGCGGAGAGGCCGCCCGCCCCTTCCCCTTGTCACTCCAAGGAATCCGGTCTTGTGCGTCGGGAAGTGGTGCATCGTCGGGAATACTCGTGGGCCACTACCTGTAGTCAGTTAGTAATTGCCCCCAGGCCATCAGGGCCAGGCCCGGCAATAACGCCCAGAAGGGGTAAATACCGGGGGGGCCAGGGCAAAAAGAAAAAACTAGCAAGACCTGGTCGAGAGTTGAACCCTGAGCCCGTCAATTAACCAAGGCTTTTCACCACTCAGCCATCGGTCCTTTCTTTTCTTCACATGTGCACCGCCCATATCGTAGTACTGCACCCCACTGACTGCAAAGAACAATTGACTTGTTGGATTCACCGCGCAACCGATATATTCCTAACCCTAGGCCGCGCCGCCGTCTGATCCCTCCCTACGTTTCCCATCAACCGTCTTCTCAGGCACCACCGTCCCGTCAGCCGTTCCGTTCGGCGGCGTCGGCGGCGTCCGCTCATCCTTTCCCGACCGCCAGCATAATTATAATCTCAACAGCTCATTGTTGTTGTATCTACTCCTTTTCGCTTGCAACCGACTACTGTCTTACGCGCGACCTATTCTTCACCCATTATCTCCTCAAACGTCTTCATCGTGCCTGGGCCCATCTCGCGCAAGCCGCTCCGGCTCACCCAGACACGCTCCGGCGCCTCCCCGCCGTCGACGCCCTTTCCTTCCTTCGCCGCCACCTCCCTCCCACACGTCGGGCACATCCTGGCAACTCCACCTGCTTCCATGCAATCGCCCGTCTGTGTGCGCTGGCGCATGTTGGCGTGCAGACGTCTCACCTGCGCTCTTAACGCGATCGACTGGAAGTTGGCGCACGTCGCAGGGTCCCCCACCAGTAGTTTACGGTCGCATTCACAGCCATGTATAGTCTCTATACACCAATGACATATTAAGTATAAATGCGCATAGCTTAGAGTGTCAATGAACTCACCGGACTCCGTTCCGCCCACGCCAATGCAGTCTGCTCCATCCTCGTCCACCAGGTCCGGGATAGACGCGTCGTCCTCTTCATCGCCAGCTCTCACGCCCTCAAGCATACGCGCAAGCACGTAATCCATTGTCGTGTATCTAGAAGACGCGCGTAAACCGTCATTTATATGTCTACTTGCGAAGCAACGCCGCATACCTCTCCCCCTCCTGCAACATCGGTATGCCCTGCGGGTGGAAGAACGCATGTCTCTGCGTACGTACGTTGCCGCCCGCATCCTCTCCAGCCATTTGAGGCTCGTCCGCGCGAACGGAGGAGTCCACGGCGGCGTGTGTACGCACGCTAACGGTGCCCACAGAGCCTTGTAACAGAGGTTTGCCGACGTCGGCGTTCATGGCGGGCGAGGACATGAGAGTATTTTTCTCCCGTACCGGCACCCTGATACTTATCCTCGCGGGCTTTTGCTCCCGTTTATCAGTCTATTCCTAACCGCTCGCTCCCCTGATCGGCGTTCAACTACTGAAGAACGTACGTCCACTCTGTTCACCCTCTACGTCTACATTTTGTGCTTACTAGAGCTCTATTCCTAGTTCTACTAGAACTACATTCACAGCTTCGCATGCGTCCGTCCGCCAGCCATACGCTCATCGGGCGAATGGTCGCACCACCCGCGCTCCACTCCCTCTCCGTCACTCTTGTTCCCCACCGCCGATCGCCCGTCGCATCCTGGCATCGTCCTCCGGCCATTGATCCACCTCACCCCATCGACATTGTTTACGAAACGCAACTTTCCGTTCATTCTCAGCATCGTGCGGCTGCGTGCCGCCGACGTCAGTCATCATTGCGTGTGAGAGGCAGGAGCGAACCTGGAGATTTTTGTTGCAGACGCCTTATATGTATCTGCACCAGCACGCCCGCCGATCCGTCCTCTGGAGAGTCGATATGCGAAAGCGGTACCTCCCGCCGTACGAGTCAAGTCATCTCGCGCGTGCGCGTCAACCCTCATGATCGAGTTGACGTGCGATACTTTGCTCACCTTCATCAGACTCAGATTCAGTAACGTTCTCTAGCTCGGGCATTTCCTCGTCGTCACTGAGATCACTTCTATCTAGAACCTTTTCAGCTATTCGCGTCGGCGCCGCTGAGACGAAGACACACCTCCGCCGCCGCTCAAACCCTTTTGGTGGGCGTTATCGACGTTCTCCACTCCCCCGGTTTTCCCGTCCTCGCCTCCGGAACTCTCTCTAGCCTGAGTACAGCTTTCTGCGACTTGCATGACGGGTGAGAGCAGGCCCACAATCCACCGTTCGACGCGCCAACCCCGAATTCTGCTTCCGTGCGCCTCGGCCCCGCTTTGTAGCTCTCGAACACCCAATGCTCCTCATGCCCGACACTTTTATTTCTCCGGGGGATGCGGTGCCCAACCCCGTATTGCGCATCCAACCGACGCAGTTGAACTACGCAGCAGTAGAGTAGGTAAACTCGGTCCTCCCCGCCTGTTGTCCGTCGCGTGATCGTGGGTAAGGCACGCCACGGAACTACATAGGTCGGCGCGAGCTCACTTTTCCTGTCTTCCCTACACCGCGACCGACCCCTGCTCCGTGCGTTACGTTCTCTTCTTGTCCCCGTCGATATGCTCACGATCTCGCTCCAGAGACATGCCTAGGTCCCGTCGCTCAGCTTCAGTTGCATCCCGCCAATCCAGCGACGACGAACTTCTCCTGCGGTCGTCGGTCTCCGCCAGCGGCGATACCGACAGCGTAGTTGAAACAACGGACGCCGAGACTACGGACGCCGAGAGTACGGATGAAGAGACACGCCGCCTCCGCGCGCTGTTCAGCCCCTTTCGTCCTTCCGATAGCGAGGACGACATCATGTACACCAATCCCCGTCCTGCATCCGAGTTTTTTCACGAGCAGCGTCTCGAGTTCCTCGTATCGCAGATTCCCGAATACGAACATGCGTGCGAGTTGGGCGGTCCCGAGTTATTCATTCGCCGCGTCTACGAGGCTTATATTCAGCGTTGGCCTGAAGACCACCGCCGTCTGCGCCAGTTCAAATCCGACTACTACTATCGCGCGGACGGACGCAGGAGCGGGCCGTGTTCCGCCGTGTGCAGCGTAAGCGCTCGTTACTCTGCAACGTCCTTCGTGCTTATGTTCTCCCACACAGCGTATCAAGGCTTGGTTTATGAACTTAGACATCTAGAACATGTACCCCCCATCACACTAAATTGTTGACACTTCTTATTTACAAGTCACATTGCAATACGACCCGCGCCCTACGTACAATATTCTCCCTGTACTTCTACAACTTGCGCGACCCTACAGACTCTTCGATGACGTGCTTCCCAATCCCTGTTGTAGCATCAGAGAGTGAACGCGAGCGTTAGAAAAAAGTACGCACTGTTCCTGGCATTGCTCTGAGCAATAAAATGCGCGGCGGCAGCGCTTGCATCGGCGCGTCTCCGTCGCCCCTCCTTCTGTTGGGCAAGCGATATTGAAGCAGATGTGGCGTAAGACGCGCCACGTCTCCTGAAGCGGGCGCATAGCATACAGGTAGGCGTGGTCCAGCAACGTCGGCCGAGTTACATGGAAACCGCGGCT
This sequence comes from Peniophora sp. CBMAI 1063, assembly GCA_900536885.1. Classification (NCBI taxonomy): domain Eukaryota; kingdom Fungi; phylum Basidiomycota; class Agaricomycetes; order Russulales; family Peniophoraceae; genus Peniophora; species Peniophora sp. CBMAI 1063. Next base: position 23,040 of record UWZB01000248.1, on the reverse strand, counting down.
TCTCAAGGCGCCCATCTCCTCGAACTGCATCGTCACCGCCATAATCGGACCAGCAAGACCTTCCGCGGTTGCCAGTGCGGCACGCAAACCCCTTCCTTGCGCCGCACGCGGCAGCGTAGACCCATGAAACGCCGTATACAAGAGTCCCAGGTATACGTCTCCGCACCAGTCCTCCGTCTCTCGCAGCAATAACCAGAAGCCTCCGACAGCGTCCGAATCCGAACCCGCCAGCGTGCTGTCGGCGTCGTTAGACAATCAGCCTCTTATCGCTCTTATCGGGCGTAACACGCGTAAGTCGTACCTCTGGATCAGTTGTATCGTCTTCATGACGCTGAACGTGAAGTCGTGAATGGCCTCCCACGCCTCTGCAAACTCATGGGTATGTCGTCGAGAATGCAGAAACATTGCAAGCCGATTGACTGGCCCCATCATCAAACGAAGATCTCCGACCCCCTCGTACAGAGAACGCTGGCGGCCGTGGCGTAGTTGCTCCAGGGCGCCGCCTGCGTTGATACGGAACAGGACGCCTATGTGTATAATCAAGGACGAGGGTGTCTGCGGTCTACATCAGCGATGCCAGGGTTTCTATTTGACGGATATCTCACCGTCTCCTGTCTGGCCTGCGCCTCTAAGCAGCATATAACGAGGTGAAGGCTTGGCATGAGCCGTGGCTGGGAGGCATAGTCTTCGTGTTGAGGGATCCCATTCGGTCCGCGGCTGATGCTCGCTTGTAAGAACGAGCAGACGGGCGCGAAAGCAGTCGACTGTGCAAGACGCTCTCCACTCCTGACTTGCACATCGTGTAATACATCAGTGTAGAGGCCAGGACGCAGAAACGGCTCGGTCTCAAGGTCCATACGTGCAACGCGAAGGGTGGACGAGGTAGTGCAGGTAAACGCTGAGTCGAGATCGAGATGTCGGTCCGCCCGTCCGACCGGCGAATGCCGAGATGCCGCTCGCGACTCGGATGGTCAGAGCGCGTTGTACGCTACGCGCGCGCCCCTCCACCATGCTGTGCGTAGGAAAGCAGTCTGTTGCACCGCAGTTCCATCAAGAACTGCAGGAGCTCGATAAACGTGAGCGTACTATGCCTCCCACACTCAGCGTCGCTTCCGCCGTTGACCAGCGAGTACTATCCCAGGACAACTCATCCTCGATCAGCGGTGGCTAACCATCGTCTTCGCGGAGTCCGGCCTGTCTCAGCGGCGTGCGCTAATAGAAGAACTTGTCATCACTCGCGCAGAGCGCCGCCAACTACGAATTGCCCGCGCGCGCATAGTCAGTACTGTACTCGCTATCCCACAGACACGCACTCGCTGATCTTCCACATCTTCGCAGATATCATCGTCATTCAAGAATACACGTAGATAGCCGTGTATCGAGTATCGGCCGTGCATCGTGTCTTGTTTTTTATCAATAATGTTACTTCCCTACGTCAGTCGTAGCCACGCGATGCCTTTGTAAGGGAAACGCCAGCCAAGAAGCTTTTAGAACCATTCAAGTATCACGCCCAGAAGTAGAAGAACGTAGAATGTAGATCGTCGTCATCGTAGTTGTGAAGAAGCACCATCGTGAGAGCATCAGTAATACACCGACGGCGTGCTTCTCAGCGCCCGTGCCTTCTCAGCGTCTACGACCATCTGAGACTGGTACCCTCCAACCCGGCTTATGTTCCCTCAAGCAACCCTCTACTCCGTCCTCTGCAACCCGTCAAGACCGTGCCACCTCACGAACGCAGCCGCCTGCTGTAACGGACCTGCGAAGCGCTGTTTCAGGCCGCGGGCGTGCCGGCGGAACATCGTCGCTTGTTTCGCAGCGTAGGCGCGCAAGCCGTCTTCGAGGTGAGCGTCCAAATTTCGCTCTGGTGTCGAGTCCGCCCTAAACTTCCACCACTTACTCCGAGCACTGCAGAAAGCGGGTACGCGCGCCATCTCGTATGCCAGTTTGTACACCTCCTCAACCCATCGCATGGCACGCGCTCGACACTTGACGAATTCAACGCGAAGGTCTATGAATGGCGCTTTGAGTTCGAAGCCGCGTCGGCCCACGGCAGTAGCACGTACCGTCATTCAGCTCGAGCTTACTATTGTTGCCCAGCTTGTACCAGATCCATGGAATGCGATGCGTACTCTCTCCCGTAGCCTTTCCGGTGGCCTTCATCTGCGCTATGATGGCCTTCAAATGCTTGATTTCCGCGTCGTCGATGTTCAGAATCAGTCGGTGACTAAGCGGCACGCAGTCGCTATCATTCAGCTTCTCGAATGTCTCCTCCCAGTCACCAGCGACGAGTTCCTTGCGCTCGTCCTCGCTGAGGAAGGACACGAGAGTCACGTAGCGTTCGCGGTGTAGACGATACATTGCCTTCGCTGTCTCGATATTCCCTTGAATCATCTCTTGCTTGTCTCGTGTGCGCGTCGTCATGTGCTGTCCGGTAACGTAGTCCGTCTTCCAACGATCCACAGTACCTCTGATGCGAAGATGTTGGCGCAGTAAGTCCAACCAGTCCTCCATCCCAGCGAGTCGCAGGCGAAGCTCCTCCAGAAACAGCTCGCGCATGGCAGGTGCCGTCGCTAGCTCTCGATTGAGCTCAGATGGCAAATACAGCTTGATGGTCGGTTTCTTGTTCTTGTCCGTCTCGTTCTCTTCGTCGTCGCTCTCCTCCTCGCCCCATGAGCCTCTAGCGTCCGTGCCCTCCAGCTCGTTGATCGCTGCCAAGACCAGTGGCATGATCCATTGCTGATCCTTGCGAAACAGCGCGATCTGACGATCTAGCTCCGTGCGTTGGTCTAACTGATCGGCCTTTTGCAGGACCGTGCGCGCCTTCTTTGCGTTGGAATTACGCCACCTGCACAGAACACGTTAGTCTACCTCACTCTCCCCGCTACCACGGACTTACAATTGCACTTCAATCTTGAAACCACGCAGGATAAAGTTCGTCAATGTTGCGGCGCCGTTGGCCGAGTCCTCTTCGTTCTCGTCGACAGACGCAGCGGCCTTTGCCGCTAAAGCCGCACTAGCCAAGCGCGCCTTCTCCAACGACATTTCTGAGAAATAGATGGTCAACCCAACTGGACACGCACACGCGAAGCTTCGTTCGGTGTCCTCTCACGTACTCTTCGTGCGCGACTGGTAGGGGTTCTTGACCGCGTTCTTTCCTTTGACGATCGGCCGTCCCTCGCCGTCCAAGTACTCCCGATCCTCCCATGCAACTGCGCCACCCACCCATTCCGTGTGCATCTCGCGATCCTCCAGAAAGATAACCTGGGATATACCCGTGTATATCTCGCAGTGCTCGCGAGCTTGGGCCAAGGCAATGAGCATCTTTCTCTCCAAGAAGTTGCCTATAAGTGTTTCGCTGTTAGCCGAGGTGAGCTGGCTGGATGCGCTACTGACGAACCCATGTTGATGAACTTTCGCCAGTTCCAGACGCCGCAGAAGAAGTCGATCGTATCGCGCATCGTGCCCGGACCCATCTCTCTCAGGCTAGAGGCAGCCGGGTTGAGACCGGCCCATGCGCGCTCCGATGCTTCACCATCGGTCATGCCGGCGCCGACCATGAAAGCGATATTGAACCACAGCTGGCATAGCACAAGATGACCCGGATTATGGAACTTTGGGACACCGAACGCGATGTGTATCCCGTGCAGCAACTTCTGAGCGCCGACGTGGATGAAAGATTTCGACTCGACCGTCATCATCCTGCTGTATAGGTTGCGCGTGAACTGGCAGACTATATCGTAATATAGGTTGACGCTGCCAGCGCGCACACGGCGCATAGCGGACGCGATGATGAAGTCCATCGTACAGTACCTATCAGTCCCGTCAGATGGCTCGATTCACTCACGCTCGCGTGCAGACATACCACTCGCCCTTGATGAGGGTACCGATCGAATTCGGCCAAAAAAACTCATGACGCGAACAGAAGACCGCACCGATACCAGTCGTGCGCAGGCCTTTGCCTGCCTTGAGGTTCGCCATGATCAGAGCACCGAAGTGCGAGCAGTTGCTCATCTTGCCGTGGACGTCAGAATCAACGGTGTTCGCTCAAGGCAAGTGGTACTACCTCTTCCTGGTGTGCGCTATTTTGCGTGAAATCTTCGTATGGACCTTCTGGAACCATGTACGCCATACCGTCTCCGAGATATGGGCTGGTCTCCGGTGTTGAACGGTTCATTTTGCCCTTTGCCCGAAAGTTACAGTCAGTCGAGAGCTCCACGAGATCATTGAACTGTCTGTCCCAACATCAGCGCTTGCTCGTGCCAGTCGTCGTGGACTAACTCACTCGTGAGCAGCCGCAAGCTCGTAAGAGATCTTCGCCAACTCGTCAACCACGTCCGTATTGATACCTTTGTGCGGACACGCCGGGCAAAGGACTGCCAGCTCCCCATACCCCGTCTTCTCAATTCCGCCGCGGGGGTCGTGGCCTCGACCGCCGCGTTTGGCCGACAGTATATGCCGATACTGATGAGCCATCCTAAAGAACTCTTTGGACCGGTTCTGGGTGTCTGTCAGTCCTGACTCTTGTTGCAGCCGTCCGGTCCCACTTACAGGCAGAGCCGTCATGCCGGCGCCATCCGTGAGCGCCTCCAGAGCATTATAGAAGTCGTAAGCATTGTCCTTTCCGGTTCCACTGTGCGCGTTGAAGTGATCCAGAACCTCGATAGTAGCTGCCGATTTAGGCTTCACGGTCGTAGCAGGCCACATCCCCGCCGCCAGAAGCTGATCTCGAATGTGTACTTTCTTTTTAGTACATCCACAGAACTGGACGCTGATCTCGTGGACGCCATTCGTATGGACCACGATGAATGCTTTATTTGGACGGCGGATCAAACTGCAGCGGCTTCCATCCCAATGCCCGAACTGTACAACCTGCCCCATCTGGCGCAGCGACGTCGGCTGCCATTGCCCATTGATCCAAACCTACAGAAGTTTGAGACGCGGTTCAACGAGATCTCCGATTCAACTCACATCAATGCGATCAAGCGGCCGCTTGTAGTGCTCCCGCAGCATACACTCTTTACAGTACCACAGACAAGTCATACAGCCCGACGCACATCGATAAAGAAGGTTCTCGCGTCTCCAGTTGTGTGATAACCAACTCCGACAACGCGGAGACACGCAGCCCTTCACTTTGCTGCTCACGACGTCAGGCGGTCGACCATCCAGGCGCAATAACGCCGTAAGGTAGTCCATCTGCAAGGGGATCCAGTACAACAGCGGGTGGTTCTGCTCATGCTTGTCAGAATCCGTACGATCTAGGAAACCTGACTGGACTGACCGAGATGCCATATTTCTCGGAGTCGTTACCGCCATCGCTCTGAAGCCGCGTCGTGATCGCGACGTCTGGCGCGGCTGGCTTTGGCGCGGGCGTCAACATTACTTGACTCATGGCTGCAGGTAACGTAGCCTCCAAATGTGCGAGGTCAGTCTGAGGTGTGTACTCCAGGCTAACGGTAGGTGCGTCAGAACGGTTGACATCTCTGTCTATGCTGAAGGTAGGGCCTCCTAGCCGCTGGTCGGGGAAGGTGCTGTTGATCGCCCTCAGTTGGCTCCCCCGCTTCGGCAGCGACGGAATAGCGAGCGGTTTCTTTCACGGAGGCTGGGACATCCTCGAGCGCTGGATGGGGTAGGCGCTGGATGGGGTAGGAAGGAGAGCTCACGTACGCCTATCCGGCATGCTCAAAATCTCTCGAGCGGAAGCAAATCTGGGGGATAACGGGTGCAAGACGGAGCGCATGAGCGGGCGGCAATACATCAAAGGTAGCTGTTCAAGAACGATACATGCAGACATATACAAGAGCTATTATTGTATGACATTTGTGTGTACAAAGCCCCGACGCGCTAGTTCAGATACTGGTACGCTGCTTTAAGTAACTGCTCCCGCCTCACAACGGCGTCAAGGGCGGATTCCCGATGCTCTTCGTCGGCATGCAGCGTGTTGTAGAGATCGTTCATCGCGACGACGGCTTTGCGGTTGAAAGAGATCCTGTACCGCGGTTCGTATACACTGTCCGGTGAGCGCAAGCTCAGCAAGCCTTCATAGTTCCTTCGGGCGAAACGGGAATGCTCCTTGCGCGTGCGATGACGACACGCGTAGAGGTCCGCCCGTACCTCTAGCCGGAGGCCCTCGGCCCAGACAATCCCTTCCTGGATCAGGGCCTCCCGCATTTTGACTTGCCTAGTCTCTTCGTGATGACGAGCCGACGTCCCGCGTACGCCAGCATCTGAGAACACGGCCGACCAATCTTGCGGCTCCCAAAAGAACGCCATCTATAGCCGATCAGACGGATGCACGGCACAGGTTGCGAACAGCTCACTTTTCCATCGCTCAATAGTTCGTAGAGCGTATACCGGATACCCAATCGGCGCAGGTGAGTCAACGAGTAGTGCTCCAGGCCCAAGATGTCGACCACACTGCGAGAGAATGTCGGGGATACGACGCAGCCGCCGCCCAAGTCGAACTGTGCAAAAGATGGTTGGGCGTCCTTCGTCTTGTTTGCTACGGTCTCCGCTTGATCATTATTTAGCGCTGAGAGGTCGATGCTGTATACGCATTGGGGATGAGGGCAAGTCCACACCCGCGTGCAGGGAACGAGATAGTCCGATGGGCGGCGTGCCAGGGGGGCGGAGATATATTGGATGTCGGCGAGTATGAACTGGGCAGTCTCGGGAACGCGCATACAACCCGGGATATGGCGGTCGTAGTTGATAAAGCGATGCGAGGGGGCCGACGCTGGCTCAAGGTCGATTGGCAAAGAAGAGTAGTAGGACTCCACGGTCTCATCGCGCGGACGCCTAACAGGAGTGCGGACGCGCGCGATGTGGCGCATGGCCATGTCCGCCTTCATATACAACGGGACGATTAGTGGGATGAAGAACATTGCATTGAGTAACATACCGCTCTCTCCCAGCTTGTATGATCGTCAGGGGCAAGTACGAACACTTCTTCGTCTACATCCATATTTGAGACGTTGTGGTGGGCAAAAGCAAAAGTAGCCGAGTCAGCGGCAAGCGTTAGCCTCGTTCGAACCCACGGCGGGGCACATCAAAAAGTTCTTCGCGGAAACAAATGTTGATAGACCTGTCGCAAACGTACATGCGGTCGATATTTGTACAGCAAGACCCCTTGCTCGGGTTATGCTACGTTGCCATCTAAATACATGCGTTGCCAAACAGCTCTGCGGTCCTGCCCTTCGCGCAAAAGGCATTGGGCGCCGTTTCGGGCAGCCTGCCACCGTTCACGCTCAGGATTAACGCGCTCGGCATCCATACGCTCCACCAACGCCAGCCCAACGTCAACGACGTCCCGGCCCGCCTGAAACATGGCGCGTACTAATCGCGCACGGGCTTGCATGGCCTCTCGGCGAATGCGGGTAAGTTGAAAACGGGCTGCGTGAAGGCTAGCTTTGGCGGTGGTAATCATCTTCTTCGCCTTCCACATGCGCAGATCATGGAGACCCGTGCGCTCTGCCGCTCGCACCTCCAATATGATCTGGTGCTGGGCGTTTTGAGCCGAAAGCGCAGCCTCGTCCCACCAGAAACCTGGAGAGGTCTGCCGAGTTTTCAGTGCACGCCTGATTGTGTCTGATAAGATTTAACATACCCGATAGACAGTCGCAGGACCCGGATACCAGAATATAATGTGCGCCTCACGGAGATGCTGCGCGTAGTGGGCCCACCCCAGGCAATCCATGCAGCGCATGAACAGCCACGGATTCGTAGGGACGAGTTGTACGCGACCGTCCGATGAGAGAACAAGCCCACACTCGTCCCCCACACCGAGGTGATCGGATATAAGTAATTGCTCCTCGATGCGCAAGTTCCAGGGATCGATAAACACTGTACAATGCGTGCAGGTCCATACACCCATCTCTGGAAGCGAAGCGCTGGGACGGGATCGAACGTCGACGACGGAAGGGAGCACGTCGCGTACTGCCTCAATCAAGCGCTCATCGGCAACGGATCCGTCTAAGCCGACGTCGCGCAGCAGGTATGCCGGAATGTGAGCATGGTCGCCAGCGATCGAGAGAGAGCGCCGAGAGTCTGTGGCCGGATAGTGCTCGCTGGAAGCAGATGTATAGTCCGTCCACTGCGCTGATCGGCTATCCAGAGCCGCGTATATGAAGTTCGCCATCTGAGAAATGGTATCAGCTTCGGCGGAGATAGTGTACGCAGATCCACGCTCACTGTGAATAGACGCGGATTGTTGACCTCATCGGGCTCGCCATCGTCGGACTCGCGTACGGGCAAACCCAGCAAAATTTCATGGAAGTCCGCTGGTGCTACTTCCCAGAGCAGCTCGGCCATGGTGAAGGGTGGTAAGAAGAGCGAGGGACCCGCGCAAAGACTTTTAACGGGACGACGGAAGCATCTGTCACCGCGCATGGGCTATTGCCGTCGCGGGCTCTGGACCGGTACGCCATTGCGAGTGCAGAGCCGACCTAGTGTCAGACATTTTCGAATTCGCAGTATAGTGGTTGCAGTAAGACGCGGCACGGCCGATGCCAGTGGTCGTGGTACGAAACAGAGTAGACAGCAGAAGCTCGGACGTCGGGTGAGGCTCTGTTGGCGTCTCACGCTCTCGGTGCCGAGGAGTGGCATACATAACTTGTTCGGTTGGATGGCGTGCCGTGCTGACGGGGTTTTATACCCTCCAGATGGTGGCAGACGCGTATATTGCATACGCTAGTGTAGTCTGAGACACTACGGACGCCCGCAGCGATGTATATGATGTATACCTTTCGGGCCCCGGGTCCAGCCGGCGAATGAACACAGTCGGCCGTAGACGCAGTCTATTCCAGAGCCCCGACACTCGCACACTATGATATATGCGTCTTGTAAGCTACTAGTATAACGTCCCACTTGCGGCTGCGTCTAGCGAAGTACGTAGCACAGCGTGCCGGGGAAGGACGTGGCATACGCAGAGCGTATTCCGGAGTCGTTTTGGCAGAGCGTGTTCAGGACTTGCATAGCGTGCTCAGGACTTGTTGAAGAGTGCGGCAGAATATTGTCAAAACTGACTAGCTATAGACCTCGTGAAGGTACTCAGCGAGTGGATGCATAAGTCCCAGAACTTAGTGAAATTGGCGGTAGGTTTGAGACAGCGTGCATACGTTTCAATGCAAGAAGCGTCAACGCGGTTATGCAACTGTGCGCGAGCAATGCGCGTCGGGCTTCAAGCGGCAAACTCGCTCCCTCACCCTGTCCTCACTCAGCTATTGTATGTGATTTGGAGGATGAGAAGTGATCGCAACTACATCGCGCATGTATTCAACTACTTAGAAGTGTCCTCACACCCCGCTAGACGATGACACAGTGATACCAAACCGGGCACCTCTGAATCAATGATCGTGTCCACGATACGCTCCAACGGTCTCACTGTGCGCACTCCCGGAAGGCTTGCAAACAGTTCCTCCCACTTGACTTCGTCGTCAGTGAAACACCAATCCGGGAGGTCGAACGCGACGCCCTCGACGTCGAGACCCGACTCCAGCTTCCGCAAGATCGGAATAACTTCGCCGGACCAGTCCACCTGCTCGGTGTCCACCCCTAACAAGCTGACAGAAACCTCAGGCTCTGGGGCGCTTTGCCGGTGCCAATCACCAGACCGTATCTTGTGAGACGCGACCGCCGCACCAGACACGACGAGGTCTAGAAGTCCATCGTCAGATTGTTGTACCATGATCCTGACCGTGTTGACGGCAGTCGTAGGAACAGCTAGATATCGTGATTAGCTTGAGATCCGGCAATGAAGAATGTGGACTAACGCAGACGATCCATTAGTACCTGCATCACCATGGGAAGAGTGGCCCTGAGATCTGGCAGGAGCTCACAGTCCACGCCCAGTTGTACCACTGCAGTTGGGGGTATCACGAGGGCCCCCAGCAAACGCACGTAAGAAAGAGTGCAGCCAGTGAGTACCAAGCGACGAAGGCATGGAAGAGGTACTCGTGCTAAGCTTGGCGCAGCGAGGGTCTGTGCAACTGTGATACGCGCAGGCGGTGAGAGAAGACAGTCGCGCAGCTCCAAGACCTCGAGAGTGGCGCGATGCCGGGTGACCAATGCAGAATGGATGGCCAACGCGTGCGGACGTGGGGTATTCGCGTCGTCATCCCAGTCTATACACAGCACGCGTAGAGCATATGCAGTCATAGGCAACCAGCAAGATTCGAAGTACGCGCGCAGGAGGTGAGGTGCCCAAAGTTGGCCGGTGAACGAGGGGTGATTGACATCCCTGTACTTTTCAGCACGCGCCTTGAGAAGCTGAATATAACAATGGATAGTTACCTCATGAAGCTAGATGCGCTCTGCTGCTCGTACTCTACAGCTATGCGAATCTCCTCCAAAGACGTCAGAGACGGGTACAGGATGAGACGCCTGAGGTGCTCGATCACATCTCCGCGCTTGATGAGCCAAATCTGCGAGCAGGACGCGAAATCGGTTGACTGTCGAATCTTAGACATCCGCCGCCTCTCTTTCGTATCAACGAGAAATGGGACCGGAGGCATGCGCGGTCGAGACGGTGTCAAATGGTACCATAGGGGCACATCTCCAGCGCGTGACTGGCAGCATGAATGAGTTTGACATGATGAGAGAGCCAGCAAACGTAGCTCATACCTTGAAGGCCGTCTGAGCACCCGGATACGCCGTATACTGCTCCGCATGCAGCTTTCGCATGCTGAGAACGACGTTGCGTAGACGCTGACAGACCCAGCTAAGCCTTATCCAGCCCGCATGCAACCCAAGTACGGGAGAATCGCCTTCGACGCAGATCTCGACTATATACTGCAAAACGTCATCGACCAAAAGAAGCAGCCCCGAGCTAACATGGTGAGTGAGTGGCAAAGTTCTATTGACCCACTCATGCACGCCTACTAACCTTTGGGCGGGGCGGCGAGTGATGTGAAGCGCGGTGAAGGAGTCGACGATTGAGGGGTTGGAGGGGGACATGATCGATTGTCCTCAGCAAGAAAGCCTTGTCACGCATTATATACCTTCGCTAGATGATAGGGCGATGCCTGGTGCTCTGCGCATCGAGGGGTAAAGTCAGACATGAGGCTTAAGGAGGGGTGCGATGAGTGCCGATAAAGCAGCACAAGTCGCGGAACAGACGCGACGGCCTTCGAGACAGAAAACTAGCACCAGACAGACTGCGCAGTATAGGGTCTTAGGGTAGGCCTACATGACAGTCGTGTTGATGGCTGGAAGCAGAGGCGACGTGTAGCTCTACTATACGCAGGTGACCGTGCTTGATGGCGAGAAGCATCAGTGCGTCAGGGGTAGAGCTTGTTGAACCCAACGCCCATGACAATGATGAACTCTTTCCGCTTGACTTCATGGGTGAGCAGTATTCACCAGTCTCACATCACACTATCTGATATAGGCTCTATAGGGCGGATACAGGAAGCGGAGTAGCGGATAGGGGCTGAACCGGTGAGCCTGCAGTGGCTTTGCTTCCGCGTCGTGCCTGAGGGCGCGGGCGCGTTTGACACTCACGACGACGCTGACTATTATTGACCCTCTAGCTCTAGGGCGTACGGCGGAGCTCTCTAGCACTGTGTCTATGATTGAGGTCGACGCGCTCGATCACAGGCGGGCTCTCCTGTGCGTCGCGAGCGGGTGGCGCATGGTCTCTTGCATTGCGCGCTCGGGGTCACGACATCCCGATAGCCCACCGTCATCGGGACGTCTGGACCTGGCTCAACCGATCCGAGGGGCCGTCGCTGACCGGCGCCCTGCTATCTTTCGACGTTTTTCGATCTCAACCGCCACCACTCGATCTTCGCTATGGGTCGCCCGGCTAGAATCAACGGAAAGCGCGCTGCTCTCTTGCTGCGTATCATGCCCGAGTTGCTGGCCATCGATCTTCAAGAGAAACCTAACGGACAGAAGGCAAACGAGGATAGGCACGACTTCTACGACAACGCTGTCCGGTTGCTCGTGCTTTGCTTCGGTGTGGCGAATCCGCTAACCAACGACACGCCGGATAACGACTGGTTCACTGTGGAGTACGCCGAGATCCCTGCCGCTGGCGAGATGCCGCCTTTGCCTGCCGAGGAAGCCGAGGAAAGGGACAAAGTTATCACCAGTCTTACTTTGGTACGTACGGACAACAGTTGTTTTTGCGTGCGGAGCATTAATGAACTACTACAGACGGTTCGCAATTTTTACAAGGACAAGCGCCAGAAAATGAAGGCCGGCGAGGCGAAGGCGATACTGACGCAGAGGAACGTCGAGCGTGTCGTAGCAGCCATGGCCCCGGAGCCGAAGCCGCCCAAGGAGTTGGACGTGTATCAAAAGTTCTTCAAGGACCGCTTTCGCGACGCCTTTGATAAGGCGTGGAAGAGGCGGGAAGATGAAGCGGGCGGGGATGGAAAGGTCCTGGCGGCGCTGAAGAAACGTCGCGGCGGACAGTTGCGCGTCTTTGCACGCAAGCGCTGGGAGTGCGAAAGCGCTGACGTGAAGGCATCGGTGCGCACGAAATGCGCGGAGTTGCATGGGAAGCGGACCGAAACTCATCGCGCCCTCTGGGGCGCCCCAAACGAGGCGTTACCCAACTCACGCATGTGGTACGTTTTCGCTTGGCTTGCAACGCCTACGTGCAGTACTGACAGTCTGCCTTCATTGACACCAGGGTTCTTCCCGAAGCTGCCGATTTTTTCGAAGGCGTTCTATCGTGGGCGGCTGCGCGGTTTGGCGTTGCGATGGCGCTTACCATTGCGGGTCCTACAGATAGCGGGGAACCCGCTGATACGACGTGCGTGTTCTCATGACTCGCAAGATATGTGGAAACTTACTCGTGCGTGCGCTTCAGACTATATGCAGCCGGAGACTCGAAACCAGGAGCGCCGACCTTGTCCGAATTTGCGTCGGCTAGCTTGCAGCCGGCCAAGATACGCTTACGGCAGTTTGCGCGCGATATGCTTACAGGTCAAGTCCCGGTTTTGGCCAAAAACGACGACGCGGGCGAAGCAACGAAGCCGGAGGGTGAGGAGATGCAGGAGGACGAGAATGAGGAAGACGTCGGGTTGGACGGTGAAGATTTTGCCGGCGAGCTTGCAGGGCTGGACATCGGTTCGGGACCGGTAAGTTACGATCATGGCATATTTGCTTAACGCTGATGGCGAGCGCGCAGGAGAACGACAGTGAGGAGGTGCCGCAACGAGGCAAAAAGGTATGTGTAATCACGTCTACATACTTGCACGCGCGTCTGACCAAATCTACCAGACGGCCGGGTCGCGGAAATCAGGAGCGGCTCGCACCATCGACTTGGAAGATGAACAGGACATGGACGACATCGACCTACAGCTCGCCTCTCCGAACATTCAGTCGTGGGACGAGCCTGACCTGGGTGAGGAGGTGGAGGAAGCGCACGCAGACGCGGCGCGGGCCAAGGGCAAACGTAGGGCGGCGCGGGCGGATAGCGATTTCGAGATGAACGCTGGCGATGATGAGTACGATGGGCACGACGACGAGGAGGAAGAGGAGGACGACGGAGATGTAGACGATGGCAAGGGCAAAGGATCCGCCGTCTTCCGCGACTTTGAAGACGACGACGAAGATATCTTCGGGTTCGGGTTCGGCCAGTTGGGCCGGGCGGCCGGGCCGGGTTGGTCGCATGTGAAAAGGCGCTTGAGCTCGACGAGCAGCTTTGGGCATGGGAGCGGTTTCGACGACGCATCTCTCAATTGTCTCGAGAGCGACGACGAGTTGTTGAGGAGCAGGGTGGCCCTGGCAACGCGTAATGCGTACGGCGGCACGACGTCGCCGTCTACAGCGACGTCTGACTACGAAGGCCGCGCCTTGGGGGGGATAGTGGGTGATGCTTCCGAGGACGAGGAGGTCACGCGAGGCGGTGAAGGAACGTCGGATGATGAAGCGATTGTGGACAAGATGTTGGAAGCGAGATATGAAGATAGACGGCAAAAGCGAACGGTGGACAAGTCGTCGCAGGAGACGCGGCTCGGCGGACTATCCCGTGCGCGCGCCAGCGCGAGTCGTAAAAAGGAGGCAACGGGACTTCGCACTGCTGGTGAACAAGACGCCCCTGTGGCCAAGGTCGGCGCGGGCAAAGTTTCCGGCACGCGCGAGGCGAACAAGAAAGGGAAGAAAGGGAAGGGAAAGGCGAAGAGGAAGGACGCAGGCGCAGGGATCGGGGAGACTGGCGCGGGTCCGGTTGCGGGCAAAAAGCGGGCGCTTCGTACCGCCAGTCGTAGGCGTATCACGTCTCCGATAGAGAGTGACGTTGAAGGAGGCGATGATGGGCAAAAGACCATCCGGCAGGCACGAAGCGCTGATGCGAGCGTTGGCGAGACAGCTGGGGAAGTTAACAAAGCGTGTACGCAGGTCAGTTTTTTCTATCCCTCATTGCTTGCCTGAACTCATATACGTTCATAGGCATGGCTGCATGAACATCTGGAGGGAAGCTTGGATGTGGGACTTGCAGCCTGGAGGTCGTATAGCGGCGGCCGAAACGTCGCGGGCTCGAGACGCGAGAAGGTTGTGGAGATCATCAAAACGATGGCGCCAGCGCTGCGCGTCGTATACGCGGACCTTGTGGACACCATGGAGGTGCTGCTGAAGATGGACGAATTATGGGTACGATACTCGATCCTGAGTACGCGCGGCATACAAACTGACGCTGGACCCCTTCAGGATATGGGAAAAGGCGGACACCTCGACAACGCCAGCCGGCCGAAGGCCGTTACCGTTATGATCAACCATCGAGGAGGTTTGCTTGGAGCGCGTGACTGTCCTCGCGGATGGGGAAAAGAGGTCAAGGAGTGGTGGCTAACGCTGCAACCGGCAGCGCGAGGCGTCGACGTAGACATCGCGCAACTCATGCCGCCGACAGCAGGCATGGCGTGGGGGAGTTTAGTAGAAGCCCGCGGTTACAAGGGCGCGTTCTTGCTCGTGTGGTGCATGATGCACTGGGCCAGGTTCGACAGCGACATGGAGGAGTGGCGGGAGGTGGCGGAGGACATGACGGCTGTATTCAAGCTGCTCGCGCGCATCAGGCAGAGCGGTGGCGATGGCGATGGCGGCAGCGCGGCGGGCAGTGCCCCGCCCTCGCGTAACAAGCGTAGGGCAGAGGATGAAGAGCAAGCGTCGGGCGGCGCCAAAAAGGTGAGGGCGATTACGCATACCAAGGTCAGGCGGTAAGATGGGTAACGGGGTGCGGTGCCAAAAATGCAATGTTATATTATATCGAGAAGTGGCGCTCATGTAGTATACTTGACTATGTAACGCTTGTATAGTTTGTAAGCGATCGTGCTTTTTACGCCGGGGGCAATTCAGATACGAGAAAGGTATGGACTGTTCGCTAGTTAGGACACAAGTACGGTGCAGTAAAAACTCTAAGCGAGCTGGGCATTCTTCTTCTTGAGCGCGTTGGCGAGCTTGTCTGCAATGCGTTGGGGCTAGGTGACATAAA
Organism: Peniophora sp. CBMAI 1063; assembly: GCA_900536885.1. Lineage (NCBI taxonomy): Eukaryota > Fungi > Basidiomycota > Agaricomycetes > Russulales > Peniophoraceae > Peniophora > Peniophora sp. CBMAI 1063. The sequence continues at coordinate 7,607 of UWZB01000248.1, read as the reverse complement.
AACGTAAAGAGTACGGACCGGCATCATGGAACGCATGTTGATACAAGTCCGACAAGGACGCGTGGAAGGTTTTGACCTTAGGACGTGCGGCGACGATCACCGGGACGGAACGCGGGAGAGACAACGTCGACAGCGTGAAGGGCGTCCAGCTCTCGATCGCGGTGGCGGAGTCGGCGAAGGAAAGTATGCGGATGACGTCGCTTTGCTTCACTTCTGCGTCTAGCCACTGAGTGACGAAGGACGACATAGAGAAGTGAGTCGAGTTCTTTTGAGCGTATAGCTTGAGAGTGATGGGAAGAGCGGAATCCTAAAGACGAGTTAGATTTAGCTTTGGAAGGACGACTGTCGACGTACAGCGAAGAAGAAATGCACTAGGAGCGATAGGTGCTTCACAGGAGGGGTGACCACCTCGACGCTCGGGCTCCGTGAGTCGCGAGTTAGATCTATGGGAGACGCCGAAGAGACTGGGATACCATCAGGGATGGGGAAGGGCGCAGGCGTTGCGTGGACCTGAGGAGCGGGCGTAGGCTTGTGTTTCTTCTTCACCTGGAGCGAATGTGTAAGTCAGAGCTGAAGGCCGGAAAGGAGGAAACAGACGCACGGCGCGGGGGGCCTTCAAGTTACCAGATTTCTTGGGCGGCGGGGGAGGTTTGGGTTTCGGCTGGGTCTAGAGGGTTGACTTGCTTGAGTAACTGGAGATGAAGTAGCACGCGTGAGGACTTACGAGACGCCGGCCATTGACTGTTTTCTTATTCTTCTTGGGTATCTTGATATGGTGCTCTGCTTGATACGCGACGATCTTGCGGCGGTCGTCAGGATCGAGGGCATTCGATACGTATAGGAAGTGAGGATCAGGGTGGAGAGGATCGCCAGGATGTTCGCCGTGACACTGCCGTACGTTAGAGGATGGGGAGTGAGCGTGGTGAGGACGCACGAGGATAAGGTAGCGCCCGAGGTTGCGGTCGAAGTTCTGATACTGAAGGACGGGTCCGATGAATGGATGATCGTGGTCCTGGCACCGCTGCCGACATTGCTCGACTTTCGCCTCGTCTATAGGGTAGGAAAAAGAATCCGTATAGGCTTTGAGGTCCTCCAGGTCGTACTGCTCATCCTCAAGGGACATAGTGGGCAGAGAGAAGACAGCGCGCGAGCGCATGGCACGTAGATATATCGATCGGGGGTGTCAAATAAGATGCCGTTGGTGAGTGAGCCGATGCGCAAGTCGCAGTTTCGGGAATTCGCCGCGGGGCAAAGCGGTGAAAGAGTACGCGTATTCAGCCTGTTGTCACGGGCAGAGATACACAATACGGGAACGTACAGTGACCGAAGGCGCTGACCTATAGCACGCCAGATACCGCAGGGCTGCAAGAGTTACTGTGCGAGTTAGCGTACGAGACGCCCTGAGTGGGCAGAGGGTTCGGCGTCGCCAATCTGGTTCCGTACGTCGGGATAGTGAAGCGGGCGCTCGCTTGTTCGGCCGAACTCTGTTAGAATACTATACTATGCGTTGAAGTTACGGGCTCTAGGATAGGACCGTAATTGGAATGCAAGTCGCGCGTGAACGCCGCCGCCGCGTCGCTCCGACGCGAGGGCGTAATGTGTCGTGTGTATATACGCGATGGAGTGTATATTCAAATAGACGAGGATAGTACAATCATGGCGAGCTATTGGACGTGAAAATATAGTTCGGGGGGTGCGGTGTGATGGAGGTGTCGTCGTGAACGCGCGCGGCTGGCACGGTGCGGCGGGACGGCGGACAACGCGTCGCGCGGACGACGGACAACGCGCCGCGCAGCCGATGGTCGGCACGCCGCGCGGCCGATGGATGGCGTGGGCGACAGACAGGGACCGGATGATGAGCGGGCCGACGATGACGACGGCTGTCACCCGCGATTTCGACGTGAATGTCGGATCACTGATGGCTTACAGCTAGGGTTAGAGCAATATGGTCGTATACGCACTATTTCTAATATTGTTTTGAGGTTCTGTGATGGGCTACTGGTGCACGGGACAGCCGGGAAGTGCCGATAGAGCAAAAGAGTTGGGATAATGGTGGTAACTACTGGCCGAGGGGGTTATTGCCGGGCTGTGGCTAAGAAGGCAGTGGGCAAGAACTCGCGAACTACTACGGCTGCGTGGGCTCGGGAGTCTTAGCAGCGTCGGGACGTGCGTCGGGAAGAGACGTGGGGTCGGGAAGCGTGGGTTGCTGGGCTCCATGATTCTCGGAGGCTGGCGAGGGCTCGGCGTTGGGCTTGACAGTGGTAGAGTGAGGCCCAGGAGATGCGCTTGCCTCTTGGTGTGGGCCTTCGGGAGGCGTGGGCGTGGGTTCCCGCGGCGGTGCGGGCGTCGGGTCCTCATTCACTGGGGGACTTTCTACACGGAATTTCAGACTTGTCACGACGTATTAATACCAGTAAATATACCACAGTCCAAGCCCAAGTCGATCTCAAACGCTTTCATCCAGTCGTCGTCCATGTTGATGATGATGATGATGGTGGAAGGGAAGTGTTGATCGCGTCTAAGTCGCGTTAGTGGGTCCGGGGCACGTGATCCCGGGAAGTCGGTTCGACTTGCGCGCGATTTTGAAGTTTGCTTCCCGACCATCATCATCTACACCACAGTCACCACCCTCGCATCTATCTCGATTATGTCTGACATCTCGTTTGAGGCCATCCTGCTTCGGAAGGCTCTGACCGACCTGCCTGCCACCCTCAAAAGGGTGTACAGCTCTTACAGCGCCGATGCCCGCCCGGGTATCCAGGAACAGCGTGTGGTTGCGGTCTGCAAGTTGGTGGCGGGGATCACGGACTTCCAAGTCGGTCAGCAAGTGCTTTTTGCGCTGTTGACGGAAGCTGTACGTGCCCTAACTGCCATCTTTTACTCGCTACTGACCCTTCATTCCAGATGGCGTTAAAATCCGCTATGCCGTCGGGACCCGAGTGGGTCTTCAACATGTTGAAGTGGATAGTGGAAAGGGGTTCGCATCCGACAAAGATTACGGATGCGAACGGCCTTACGTTCTTCAAGGCTGCGACGGGCATGGCGTTGAAGAAGTATCAGGAGGAGATCAGCAGGGTCCCGGCGTACACCGGGGGGGATATGTGGTGGGACATTCTTCGTGCGTATGCTATGCACAATGTTCATGCA
>UWZB01000247.1:15565-25713 GCA_900536885.1 Peniophora sp. CBMAI 1063 | reverse complement strand
TGACCCCATATTTATCAAACACTACAGCTGGCCTATCCTCTCTGATGTCGCTGGCCTATCCTCTCTGATGTCGCTGGGAGGGTAGAGTTCCTGGAGAGCAGTTTCAAACTCGATGTTATCACCATCTTGACCGCGGACAGATGCATCATAAGACTCAGAACTCCAAGGGAGGATATCTGTTCAACATTAAATGCTGACAGAGACATCAGAACGAAGGATGCATACAAGGGTTCCGGAATGCTGCTGCCACAGTCCTTACGAGATGCTGAATCTCATGGCGGAAAGCAACATCCAAGAGCTCTTCATTGAATTGAGGTGTCGGGGTATCAGGGAACCCAAGTTCAACAGCGAAAAGATCTTGAGCATAATTAACAGTAGCATCGGTGATTGCCAGAGCCCAAGTAGGATCGACTAAGCTAGTTGCAAAGTCCACGGGCTGAGGCCAGACTGAGTTCATGGCGGTTGGATGCAAAAGTTAAATTGAACACCAAGAGCAGGGAACAAATCGCTGTGACGTGACTGATGCAGCAAAGAAGTCGTGACATACCATTGGGACCTCAGCCTATGGGCAGGAACAGACTGAGACTGGCTTGGGTCTACTGATCCTGGTCATGACCATACTGTGGCGAATACTTCTCACGCCATTGAGCCCAGGCCAGATAAGCTACTAGAGTTAGAGTTGCATAGATCAGTCAATCAGGAAAACGGGCCAGATGAAATCAGACCATATGAATCAAGATCAGATCAGTCAAGATGAAATCTCCGGACCGAATCTGACCGAACATGTGACCGGACCGATCAGACCGAAAAGTCGCGGCACGAGAGTTGTGTGGGAACTTTTCTCCTCATCGGGTCAAACGCTCAGGCACGAAAATTCAGGTCTTTGGTAAATCAACGAGTCAGGGATGACTCGTAACGGTTTGCAGCAGCCGACCTTTCCCCGCGGCGCAGCGTAGCAATCCCTTGCGGGCAAATGTGCTCGTGGCGGGCGCATGAGCAGCCAGCAATGCCGGTGGTCCTCAGCGCTATGGCGCCTCCCTTTCTGTTTCCTAAAGCCATGGCGCCGAAGCGAGAGCAGGTGCTCGGCTGCGCGAATGGATCAGAGGGGTGCGGCGGCGCTGATGAGCGCAGGCTTGCCTTGGCTTCATCCAACCCTTCGGTCGCCTTGATATGCGCCGCATAGTCCTTCTCCTCGACCATGTACGCCTTCCCTTCAGTGAGATTTGGATCCGTTTGATTGGAGGACCGCGTAAGCCGGTTTGATAGGCGAAAGTTAGCGTCGAGGGACAGTATAACTCTGTACAGCCACCTTACCCGCCGTCAAATTCAAGCAATCAGCAAATCAAGCCAGCTCACTGAAAAGGCCGCGTCGCCCAATCGGTGGGAAGGTTGTAGTCTGCATTGGGGCACGCGGGGCACACGACGGCGCACGCCCCAGGCGGTGTGCCCGCAATCCCGCCGGGCTCGTGGCCGCGACCTGCGCGTTTAAACATAAATATATGCCTGAACTGTCTGATGCACGTCATGAAGCGCTGTCGAACGTCCTTCGCACGAGTTAGGCATCTTCTTTCTGGCTCTGGAAGCAGGATACGCACGACGACCCCTTTGATTGCGGCCCCGTCCGTCGCCGCCTCCAGTGCCCGGACGAAGTCATAGCCGTTCAATTTGCCGTAGAGCGAAAGCCGATGGAAGATGTCGAGCGCCTCGAAAGACGTCGCAGACTCTGGCTCTCTAGAAGTAGCCGGCCACAGGCGCCATCGTAGCAGCTGCGCGTACGCCGGAACGTGGCCTGACTGGCTGCACTTGCAGAAGTGCATGCGCACCGTCTTGATGCCATTCGTGTGCACGATCGTAAAATTCTCAACTGTGTGCAGCGCCCTCATGTCGCACGTCTCGCCCGCGCGGTGCCCGAGCTGAATGCTAAGCCCGAGGTCCTTCGGCTGCACGCCTTCGTAGAACTGTTCATTCCAGCGCTGTACGGTCGCTGTCAGGGCACAGGTGTGAATCGCAGCGGTAAGCCCTTACCTGGATGTTATGCAGCAGGCAGTACTTATGGCACGCAACCGTGCACTCGCGACACAGCTCCGCGCAGCGGCAATCCAGACAGCGGTACTCGGGTGCTCCCTCCTTCCCGCATTGAGGGCACGCTTTGAGGTCCAAAGCATCCCCGCGTCCGTCCAAGCGCAAGACCTCGCGCAGGAAAAACTCCCTAACTTTCACCCAGGCCAGTATCGGAAACCTCTGCAAAGACGTGGTGAGTTGGAGGAGCAGGCTCAGTCAACAGATGGTTGTCGTACCGTGTATGCGGACCTGACGCGCGAGCTCTTGCTTTTGCCGTTGTTGGCGGCGGGCACATCGGGCACGTCGTCTGCGTCGCTGAAGTAGTTCTTGTCTTCCTCGATGCTGCCGTCTACGCCGTCGAAGTCGTCTACACCAGACGCATCGCCGCCGGATAGGTCCCCAGAGCGGGCCGTAGAAATGGGGAGACCGAAGAGAGACGCGGTGAAGCCGCTGAGGCCCGAGCTGAGGCCAAGTCCGAGGAGCGCAGACGAGAGGACTGTTGCGCCCGCGGCCGGAGTGGTCGCGGAGAAGACAGTGGACAGGGCGCTCGTTGCTGGCGTGGGTAGGACGGGGAGGGAATCGCTGCCGATGTCCGTCCTCCAGAGACTGCTGAGGTCGTCGGTCCTGCCGTGCGCACGCTTAGCCGGGCTAGGGTTCGCGGCGGATGCCTTTCGCTTCTTCGTACCGCTCATCGAGCACGAGGCGAAGTTTCTCGCCGCCAGTGCACGTCTTTTCTTGCTATTTGAACGGACGCCGTGGGACTGGCCTGAAAACTGCAGTTCTGACGGTTATGAAAAGATGGTTACCTGTTAAAGCAAGAAGGGCACAGTTCGGACGGCGAAGAATGCCATACGGCCTTGCACCGGGAGGAGTAGCGATTGATTGTGATTGAGAAAACATACGAGCGCATGCAGTCTACATCGGCGCCTCGCAGAAGAAGCACACCTTCGGCCACGCAAAGCCGGCCCCCCCTTCCATTACGAGCGACACGGCCGACGTCGCCTCATCCGCCGAGATACCGTTCCGACCTCCCACGACCGCATCCCGCCAAGCCTGCTGGAACCCCTCGCCGTCTGGACTGTCATCAACAGCTGCCCAATAGCGAGCTTCGTCCGTCTGGGCGGCCGTGACCACGCGCTCCCACGTTCGTACGGGAGGATCCATGCGCAGCGCGATGCCGCGCATGCAGTGCTTGAAGACCGCCGCACTCTGGTTAGGCGTTCGCCGAGTTGCGGGGCCGGACACCTTCCCACCCGCCCACTCTATGTCGAACGCGGCGAAATCCGGGTCGTCTACGTCCTGCACGCAGCTCTGATGGAACCAGCGAGCGCAGCGTGGGCAACGAGCCATAGTGTGCTCAGCACGGTCGTACTGAGGCGCCGCGCATCCAGGACGGGAGCACCTGCACGAAGCAACGCCGAGGGGGGTCTTGAAGTTGAGCGCCTGCTTGCTGATGCCATTACGCACGGCATCCAGTCCGTGCAGACAGCCTGGGCTCCAATAAACCGGGATCTCCTCGGGCATCCCGACCGGCGGGGGAAGGGAGGGTTCATCGTCGAAGAGGGTGCGCAAAGAGCCCACGGCCACCACGTTGTGTAGGCGGGCGGCTTGCCACATGTCGGTCAGGATGTGCTCGCGCTGATGTAGAAGACTGAGAACATCTCTGTAAGAAGTCAATGTGGCGCGTAAGAAGAATCAAGGCTGCACGCACCCTTCCACGCGCGTGCCTCGTTTGAGGTGGTGGGCGCGCAAGTAACGCGGCATGCTGAATGCGTGCCCTAGCACCCAAGTGCACCTGCCGCCTTCGGCGCCTTGCGCGGGGTAGCTAACTACTGCTTTCACAAGCATCGCGCACATCTCAACTCCGGTCCGCGGCGCCAGTGCCTCGGGATCGTCTGGCCCGTGAAGATCATCTTCACCGTCATCGTCTGCGCCGACGTCGTCGGCAGTGCCCTCGGGGGTCACGTAAGAGAAGAGTGCGAAGGCCGGCGGGGTCGGACGGCCGCCGTCGTCACCGAAGTACCAGATGCTGCTCCCAAGTGAGCTTCTCAATGAGGACGTGAGCAACAGGCGCGTGCACTCACACGTCGTTCGCGCGCAGTTCTTTGTCCAGGCCGCCGCGTTCCAGCACTAACAAACCATCAGCACCGATTCCCCAGTCGCGACACCCGCTGCTCACTATGAAAAGCGCCCGTTCCGTCCTCGCCAAGCTCCGCTACGCACAGATCGTCGTTCGCCGGCCATTGCGGAGCGTACTCGCTGCGGCCGCGTTCCAAGTGGGCCTCCCACGTCAGCTGAGGCGCATCCCAATCGCCAAGGCTCATGAGTGTCCTGCTACGGCGTCGGATTTGCGGAAGCGAAGGTGGAAGTGCAGGCCAAGCCGCGCTGCAGCTGAAGTGCGAACGAGCGCGCGTATATATGTGCGAGACCAATCAAACGCGGTCACATGATTTTAGCTTGCATGATGCTACTGTTGTCAAAACTACCGCCGTCCGCGCTCAGCGTCGTACAGCTTCTTCCTATCGACCAGCAGACCGCTCCATGTCGAGAACCTCCCCAGCTGCTCCTGCCAACCTTCTCCGGCTTCCGCGTCGATGAGCTCGCGAACGGCCGCGGGAATGTTGCCCACCAGACGGAACCCGTACGCGACGTAGCGAATGAGTGCTCCGGAGCAGTACTGCGTAAAGCCGTAGCGCTTGTCGCCAGGAGCAAGCGCAGTGTTGCCATGGCGCAGGCCTGCTGAAGACAGCGCGACGGTCGTGCCCGGGCGAAACTTGAAGAAGAGCTTGAAGTCGAACAGTATGAAGTGCCCGCCTCGCGCAGGATCGTAGGGCCCGAAGGGCGAAACGGTGCACGGAATGCCCGGGTAGTTAGAGCCGTCCGTGTGTGAAAAGCAGGCCGAATAGGGTCCCAGGTTGAACGTGCACGCGGGGTACATGCTTAGTCCGCCGAAAGGGAACCGAAGCGCCTCGTCGTGCTTGCACAGGGCCTCCAGGCGGCGTCGCATATGCAGGAACGCCAAAGGAAAGTAATGGGCCACGCATTCTGGACCCGCTCGCGTCAGTGAAGGACTCGCAGCGGCAAGCTCGCGTACTCACCGCTTGCAAAGCCGGCGAGGCGGCGCAGCTGTCCGTGCGCCAGCAGGCGCTCGGACGTGGCTCGGAGGCCGGCGTTCATGGCCTCATCCAAGTTGGACGGTTTCTGCGGGAGCAACGTGAGAGGCGACCCTGCACGTCGGAGGTTGGTCTCACCTTCGCGCCTGGTCCCATGGTGAACCCTGTGGCGAAAGCGTCGAAGGGACCGCGCAGGTTCTTCTTCAGCTCGTCCTGATGGGCCAGTCTCTCCTCCTCGAACGCGCGAGCAAGGTCGGCCATTCCCGAATCCCACTCCGCACGTTCCTCGGGCGTCATGCCTTGCGGACGGCCAACCAGCACGCAGACGACGCGGTTGTCCTTGTCTAAAAGGAGGATGGTGTCCCTACGAGGCCGTCAGCTTCGATTCGCAGCAACTGGTCGGCGGCTGCTTACTCTCCGTCCCACGGAAGCTCTTTGAAGCCCATGGCAACCAGCTCCTCTACCGTATACAGCTTCTTGGCAAACTTCTTCTTGCCGATGTAGCCCCCCGGGCCCGTCGCGTAGCGCACCTCGAAAGTCTTCAGGTTCCAAAGCCGTATGCAGTGCGTGCGCTTATAGAAGAGCTTTTTGTGGCGCCGGTCGTACGGGGCCCCGTTAGCGGCATCGAAGCGGTCCTGTTGGCGTTTCTTGCGCCTCTTCTTCTTCTGGTACTCTTTCTTCGAGTTTGTTTTGTTGTCCTGCCCGTTGTTCCGTGCGCTGGACTTGCCGCCGTCGCCGCCCTTCCCCTTCCGCTTCCGCTTCCGCTTCCGCTTCGGCTCTACGCCGTTCGCACGGCCCTCGCCTGCGCTGTATGCGTCTTCTTCGTCCTGCGAGGAGCCGTCTTCCTCGCCGCGGCCTCCGCCGTTCTCAGACGATGACTCGTCGGAGTCCGTGAGAGCCTCAGCGCGTTGAAGCGCGGACGCCTCGTCCAGCAGCGCGTCAAGAGCGGCTGTGACTTTGGACGGGTCAAGCCGCGCGGAGGCCGTCGCGGTAGGGGTGCCCGCACTAGAAGCGGTGAGAGGAGAGAGAGGCGAGTCCGACGCCGCGTCTTTAGCATTCTGAGCTTCTTGAGCGCTTATGGCGTTGCATAGGCGGACTGCTGCATGGAGAAGACGATCAGTGGGTAGGTCGGTGGGAAAGGGCGTGGCGTCGTGGAACAAGGCTTCCGCACCGCCAGTTGCTACGCCGGCAGCCATCTATGAACACGAACGGGTCAGCGGCGCTGCGCACTCAAGCAGAAACATCATGCAAGAACAGAAGCGTAGAGGGGCTGCATCCAAGCGACGCAGCCAGCGCCCTGCGTGTGGCACCGGCGCATCAAGCCGTCAGCAGCCCACTGGGTCCGTGTAAGACCGGAGACCATCAACGTACTCCCGCAGAAAGAACCTATCAGAGGGCAGCAAGAGCTACGTACCTTAGTCGCGTCTCTGACCCAAGTTCGTCGGTGTGCGCACGCGTCAAGCGGTGGCGGTTCGGGCTCAACAACGTCTGCGCAGAGGCATTAAGAGGCATTCAACAAGCAGTTACGGACGCGTACTGTCACGTCACACAAATGCGGGCCGCGCAGACCGATGGACCACGGCCTGATCGGTTTGATCGCTCATCACTAAACCACCATGGAATGGTATGCGTCGCAGGAGACGAAAGACCGCGCCTATGAAGAGGCGTACCTGTACGAGTGGCTACCGCCACCAGACGCCTACCAGCTACCGCCTTACCAAGCTACTGTCGATGCTTTCCTCGTCCGCTGCACGTTGCTGTCCCCTCCACCCATACAGTTGCGGGCGTACGGCATGCCAGAATACCTCTGGTCCCGACTCTATGATTGGATCGACGCACCTGTGACTGCACGACGTCTGGTAGCAGAAAAGTCTGCCGTCGGGTTCAGGATGCGCTGGCCCAGGGCGCCGGTAGTCATCCGCACTCGGGCTCAGGAGGTTTGGATGCGGAACAGGGCCTTCGAGCCTCCGTCGAACATGGTGGATGTCCGTATGCTCTCTCCATTCATGCTTCTGATAACGTCTTACGATACGGTTCATAGCGCATCGAAGCTCTTTTCTTTCAATGGGAGGCGGAGCTGCACGCGCAAGCTGCGGCCTTCCACGCGCCGACCGCTGCACCGCCAGTGTTCTATCGGCTGAAGTCTGAGTACATCGAAGACCGGGCGAACGGCCTGGACCTCCTGTCTGCGGCCGTCCCCTTCGACACCCCAGCGCCTTCGCATTCTGGCGGCTCACAGCCGCTGGACCCGCCCGTCAACGACTTCATCGGCGACTTCGACTTCTTTTCCGCCGCGGCTTCTTTTGACTCGGCTACGCAACTCGACCAGCCGCCGCCGGCAAACACGCCGCAACCGACAATTGATGCGTCGTCGTGGTCCGACACTATCTCGGCGGCATGTTCGCCTGCGGAAGGCATGCCGCGCGCTGCTCCTTCATGGCAGTTCAGCGCTTCTCTAAGGGAGTACGCGCGCGTGGGCGCTTCGTGAGAAGGGAGAGGGACTGAAACCATCTGTTGTTTAACCCGCTATGCACTTTGCTTTCGTCGCACATTCCGCGCTTCCCCCATGTATTTCACCTCCTATACCACATAAATGCGACTCTTTTATGGCACCATAGTTGGCACGCGCGCTACTTGCATGCGCGGGCAGCGCTTCCCCCGCGACGACGCGCCTGAGCTACCCCCGGGCTTCTATGCTCCCATACCCTCTCACAGCCCTCCCCGTCTGTTTCCCCAGCCGCCGCTGCCCACCCTTCCAACTGCGGCTGTCTGAAATGGGCGGGGTGGGCCCTAACGCTCTGTGTCAGGGTGCGACGCGTCACGTATGAAGACGCGCTCCCACCAGAAGTTAAACCTCGCTCGCATGCGGGCCCGCTTGTTGCGCCAACGAGTCAAAGATCGCCTTCTACGTAAGGTGAGCCACGCAGCCCGTCCAGCAGGGCTGCATGGACCTACGCGAGACTGAAGGCGCCGCAGAGGCCGCACATGCATAAGCACACCGTCAGGGACGCCGCTGCTGTGGTTTGGGCGATGTTCATAGCGGCAACTCATGCCACGACTGACCGGCGCTCGTAGCTTTAAGTGCGCGTGCGGACGGCTTCTGATTTTCTGAATGTGCGAAGCCGCCGGCCAGCCTCGCCCATTGCATCATCTTCTCAAGCCAGGCGCACGAAAACTGCACGGCCGAGCACACGTAAGGCACGAGGCGGAGAATGACATTCCACTAGTTGCAAGAAAAGACTTGAGCGATAACAGACGTGGAGGGAAAGGAAGTGAAAAAGTTGCTAAAGTGTTCAAAGCGTGGACGCAACAGCGGTACAAAACGGATGCGAAAGCAAGACGACAAAAGGAGGACGGATTAAGACGAGACAGCAGACCCGAGAGCAATTCACATGCGGAATAAGAAAGGGAAGGGGGAGGACGCGGGCCAAAACCCCGCGCGGGGAAGCAAGGCGCGCCGACAGGGAGGGCTTCGGCCCAGCAAACGAACCCCTAGCACACCTAGGCCGGACTTTGCGCATTCACGACGCCAACATCACACACTCGGATGCGCCCATAGAGAGGGTGGGACACCTGAGGTAGGCGTGGTCAGAGTTGCGATGGGCAGTCTCGTCTTTTCCAACGCACCAAAGCGAGGCGAGCGTGGTATATGTCGTCCCGAGCATCGTACGTGGAATCCAGCACTTCACGCAGGGCGTCCTCGAGCGCGCGCCCGCGAAGATGGAAGCAGTCGAACCAGCGTTGGTCAATCTTGAGTTGATCTAGCCGCATGAGCGCGGGCAGCAGTACGATCAGGCAGGTTCAGGTTTGAGGGCGACGTCGGCACCTACCGCGTTCTGCCTTCTGCCACAGGCGATAGAGCTTGAGATACCCAGTAGGGGTACGATCTACAGCGGCCTTTCGTCGGCTGCCGGTGCTGGATCGTTGAGATGGCATAGTGGGCTCGCGGCAGTCGCGGGCGGTGATGGCAGCGGTGGTGGTAGCAGCCAGTCTTACCTGCGTGGGTAAAACCAACACTTTACTGAGGCGCCGCCGCGCGTCATGCAAGCCGGACCACCATGCTACTGCTTTTCTGCGTAGGCGGATGCTAGTACGACCTACGCACTCGATCTCGCGGTGTACGAGCCGTCTGCTTGTCAACATGACTTGAAACAATGAATTGCCACAGGATGAGGAACAGGCCGAGCACTCAAACGACGACTGTTCTCGTCATACACGAAGATACGTCTCGAGGCCTACAGGTCTGCGGCCACGCTATCTACGATGATTCGAATGCTGTGGAGGCCGCAAGCGGTTGAAGCTTGGTAGGCCATGGCGGGGTGCAGATGAGCGGACGCACGGTAGGCAGTTTCGGCTGCATGAACTCCAAGCACCCGCGCGTCGGCCAGCTTAAAAGGGAACATACGAACCAAGTCTCTGTGCCGCGGTTAACGTCGCCAGCGCTACAGAAGCGTGATGTCTTACTGATGCACTCGCCAGCGTAGGATGGAGTCGTTGCGGCTACGCGCATGCGTTTCGGACGACCAGGTATGTGACGGCGGTGGCACTTCCTGGATGACGGGGACGAGGGGAGCAGTGCGCAACAGCACTGGCGCTGAGAGGTTGCCATACTGCAGCGCTGGTGTCTCTAAGGCCGCGTTGAGAGCGTGCGTCGCGTAGTCCGCGGGAGCCGTAGCCAGACGATCTAGCGGCGCTCTCAGCAACAGTTCGAATTTACAGCCAGACCAACACACCTGGGTTCTCCGCGGCCACAGCAGGTGCATTGGGAATTGACTCCGAGGACGCGTTGCTGCTGCTAAATATGCTATCGCTGCTGCCTGTGTCGCGCGAGTAAGCAAACGTCGCGACGCGCAGCGGCGGTAAGCAACCTTCCGACGAGGACCACGATGACGCCGACGACGACGCGATCGACTCCAGGTCCGGCATACTGCCGCGAGACCCGTCAGTCATGTAGCCGGAGTCAGAGCTGTGGCC
>UWZB01000247.1:0-15530 GCA_900536885.1 Peniophora sp. CBMAI 1063 | reverse complement strand
GGGGGGGGGGGGCTGCTTCTGGGTGAGCAATTTCATGCCCCGGTATATCTGACGGCCAGAAGGAGCACTGACGAAGCTACGCGAAGGTCATGCCCTTGCGAACGGAGGACGCGGCGACCTCAGACGGGTGCGAACGCACACACCAACTGCTCGGTTTGCGGCCGTAAACTTTCGGGCACTCACGCAGCGTTGGCATGCGGGCCCGCTCTCGTCCGGCCACCGACAAGGGCGCTGATGTGCGCGCGACGCGGCATCTGATGAAAAACATCGTTGTCCGGATGCTTCGTACGAATATTGCTTCTGGGGCGGCCCATCTGCGCTGCATGTTGAATTACATGCGCGTATCGGGCCCCTGCTCCATTCCAACACATCGGCTGCGCGATGCAGAAGTAGCGAACATCTGTACCGTGACGCTTTCGGGGTCTCGTCGACGCTTCCCCTCTCGATCGTTCTGCCCATCCCCCGCTTTCGCCTACACTCACCAGCCGAAAGCGTGGTTTCTCACCCATGCCCGCCACTCAGAACCCGCCCGCCAATGCAGTGCCTCCCTGGGGACATATGTCTGCTGGAGAAGCTCCATCCGCTGTCATCCTGCCTTGGGAGGATAGGTGGGCCGTTGTGCGGTCAATAATGGATGCGTTGCGGTCTCACTGCTCGGCGCTGGCCCGTCCACAGCGCACCGCCGCCAGCGCGCCCATCGCTAGACCGGACCGCGTTTCGGCTCTTTTCAATACCTTGGAGGGGCGCTTGGAGGCGATTGCCATTGCTTCTCGGGTAGTATTCGACGCCGTGTGAGCACCCTGCCAGCGCCTTACGCGTCTTGACCTGACCGACGGAACAGACACGCACAGCGGCCAGGCATAGGCTCCTACGACGATTGCATCGAATACATTGCCGCACCTCGAGCGCTGGTTCTCGGGAATCTTCCGGCGCGTTCAGAGCTTATGGATCGGTTCGAGTGGCGCAACGCGTTCGCCGCATACGCTGTTCACGGGGTCGAGGGCGCAACTTGCGTCTTGATGGCTCCTCGTACCGAGAACGACTACTTCTTCGACGAGTCTGGCTGCTGCGTCTACGTGCGATCCAGTCCCGCGGTGGCGTGGGTGGAGTTTCTGTCGACGCTGTGCTTACGCGCAGAGGAGGACTTAGGCAACGGGTGGGAGCCGCCGAGCATGGAGGAGGAGGATCTGCCGGAGGGCTGGCAGTCGGTAGCGGAACAGGCAGATGCGGATAGTGAAGAGTCGTCGAGTGAGTCTGACAAGCTGTCGGAGGAATCCGAGTAGAGTACTGCAATGCTCGCGCCGTGTATTTTTTAATACGACTACGACAAGTATGCGGTTCGAGACGCTGGAAACGCGCGCACAAAGCGCGGACATGTGCAAGGGTACGATGCTAAAACAGTCTCCGAAACACATCCACCATCAGCTCGTTCTGCAGGGCCCGTACGTCCTGACTGTCCAGCTCCTGGTTTGCACGGCGCCACACCAAGCACGCGACCCGGTGATTGCCGTAGCGCCAATCTCTGGGTTCCTGATCAGACCAGCGCGGTGGTGAGAGGTCGAGAAAACTCACTCTCGCTGGCAAAGCCGCCCGCAGTAGTTCGAACGTTTGCACCCTGAGCAGCGGCGTAAAGGAGAGAACCTTTGGAAGCAGTGCGCGCAGGTATCGGCCAGCTCTGGCCATATTTCTGCGGCCGGACGCAGGGCAAACGCCTGCTCGGGGGCCATGGACGTGTACGAAGCGCTGTTAGACTCGAGCAATATGGCGCACTCAGTCTGAGCCCGAAGGCCGTCCTCGGCCAGTACGGATGCCTCGGCTACGTCCAGAAAGCGAACGAGCGGTGCTCCAGTGGGTGCGGCCGCGGCAGGATCCAAGAAGTGCAGGAGCATGAGCAGCGCGGAGGCGGCGCTGTCGCGGCGCGTCTCCCGATAGAATACGTTGAAAGGCTTATGACTGAATCTAAACGAAGCGCTCGTCATTGCATTGAAACAAGATGAGCCGGAACTCCTTACACTTGGTGCCGGTAGACCATAGAGAGGTAGTGCGTTAGGAATTTTCACTACCCGTAGCCCACAGGTTGTAACCCCAAGCCTCTAGTGGGGTAGGCGGGTTTAACCCCCCCATCCAGAGTTGCAACCCCCACTCGGGCCAGACCCAAAGAAAAAAAAACCCCGAGGAATAAAAGAGTGACATGAGCCAGGATTGAACCCCAAGCCTCGGCCAACCCTTCCGCACTCTTAGCCGCTAGACTACTTCACCATGTCTATTGGTGAAATGGATATGTACATATAGCCACCTACGCGCACTGCACAGCAAGATAACCTCGCAACTTGTTTTCGCTTTATTCTTTATTCTCAATTCGCCAAACCCCTAACCCTAACGAATTCCCGCTCGCACGGCCCCCCCTCATCCCCATCGAATTCCCGTTCCTCGCCGTAAACGTGGAACCCGCAGTCTGTGCCGTCCCGCCCTACAGCGCCGTTCTCTATTTCACCGAACCTCGAGCCGTTGTTTAGACACACAGAACTGTATAATTCGCTCCATCTGTATTCATAACTACATCATTTGATACACCGCGAACCCTGTGCCCGCTTCCGCGCCGACTTACTCGCCCGACAACGGCTCGAGCAGCGGCGGAACATCGCTCTCGCTCTCGTACGCGCCGTCCTCACTGTCACCATCTTCCCCCAAGTACTCGCTCATGGAACACGTATGGCTAAATATTATGCGTGAGTGTCTAGATCCGCCCGAGTAGAATATGCCTACGTACGGGGGACAAGGCTTGCTAGGGCGCGCAGCGTCAAGCGCCAGCTGGCGCGCTGCCTCCAGCTCATCCCTTTTCTTCTCCCATGCCACCCTTTCCGCCGACGTCATTTGCCCGGACGTGGTACGCCGCTTAAGCTTGAAGGCATTGTCGTTAACCAGAGCTTCAAGCGGCCACTCTCCGCTCATGGACCCCCATGCCGCCTCGTGCCGCCATTTAAGGTCTGTGCCACAGTGCCTTCAGTAAATATTAGTATCCATGTGACTTAACCAGCGACATACCTTCGACAGCCCAACGGCATCCCTCGCACGCGGGCGCTGCAGACGACGGGTCCTCGCCAACGCGCTCGTTCTTCATGGCCGGGAAGCGCGAGCAATCCTGCGCTCGTCAGCTCGATGTCGACGGCACTAGACACATACGCACCTCCGTGTCAAGGCCCTCGCTCGTACTCCCCTGCGGGACTACTCCAAACTTACGCACCAAAGTCGGGATCCCCTCTTTACTCAGGAAGTTTGTCATCGCCTCCCTATAGCGAATTTAGGTAAGCCAACTCGTTGTACCACAAGCCAGACACTCACCATTCACCAGGAGCGAGTGCTAAGTCGTCTTGAGCGCTTTCGTTCTCCATGGTAGTGGCAGGAATACAAGCCGGGCGATCTTTTCGGCTGCGCGCGGTCCCGGAAGTAGACCTCGCGCCGTCGCCCTCTTTCCATCGGCCCTGCTCTCGGCACCCAGGCACTTCGCCTGTCGAACCACGACCAACTTTATCGCGTCCCGTTCTCTTTCCACCGCACCGCCATGTCTCGTAAGAGCCGAACTATCCAGCTCCCCACCATCTACGAACTCGAAGTCCAACGCCAAAAGGACTTCCCGATTACCAGCCTACACGCTGACTACCTAGTCGGTGACGTAGAGCTGGCGAGCGCCTGTAGGGAGCTCTTCACTGGACCCGACGTCGTTCGCCGCCTTCGCGAAGAATCTGGCCTGCGTTCCTCTGCCACGCCCTCCGACGTCCACTGGACACAGTATAGGCAGTACACGCATGACCCTTTCGGTGTCGCCGGTGAGGCTGTTGCGCTCACCATGTACTACCTGGCCGCCAAGAAGGGTCTCAGCGGCAAGAGAATCGACTTCCTCCGCGACTCGGCCGAGTACGTCTGGGAGTGCGTACTTCATTTTATTTCACACTTTGCACAAGACCTGACATCTCCCTGCAGTTGGATGGATGATGATCCCGGCGTCAGGTGGCAGCAGGACGAAGACGGCGAGTGGGTAGGCAACCCGGCGACTGCGCCCGTCGTCTTTCGTGCTGTTAATCTTGCCTACGATCTCGAGGAAGAACGCAATCGCAAAGCCGCGGCGCTCAGATCCGCGAAGCGCGAGGCCGCGAGGTCGGACCCCAACGCCGACGTCGGGCCATCTTCTAAGTAGATCTAGTGCGCATCTTGGTCAGTGCGAACGTCCTTCCTTCTCGCGTCTACTCACACATTTCATCCACAGCAGTCTGCCGTCTCTGTCAGCCGTATAGTAATATGTTGAATCAATGTACTCAATGTCCGCTATTCTATGTGCGCATCCGATATCATCTCCGGTACGAACGCGCTCCGCGCGGAAGCAAAAGGTCGGCGCTCTCGAATATTCCGCCCCTCTCGGCTGTCCACAAGACTTTTGATGTTCATTTTCCTTGCCTTGGCCCGCACGCCCGCTATCGACAGCCGCTATACTTAACCATGCTCGCGAGATCTCTGGCATGATGCGCGCTGCGATCGTCTCTCCCCCATGCCCACCAAAGCGTCTGTTTTGGCCGCTCTACGTTCCTTCGTGGACGGTTTATCGCGACCTTATTCGGAAGAGAAGTATAATCGCTGCGTCCAGGACTGTTGGGATCACGACCTCTTTGGTCCTTACCTTCAGTTCAAAAAGGACGACTTTCATCTTGGCCAGTGGTACGTTCTGGTACGTATCTACGCGTTCGACATCTTACTGGGTTACTTACATAACAACATCGTAGTGTCACGTCGACCACCCCCGCGCTCGGGGCCGCCCTCGCCCCACGTTCAAATACATCTCTCCCCCTCTCACGTCGGTCCAGCGGGGTCAAGTTCGTGATTGGGCCGCTACCCACGGCGTGACGCTATCCTCGCCCGCCAGAGGGCGCGAGTTTAATATCGATGTTACCCAGGTGGGTGCGTGTAAGCTTGTAGTGTCCTGTCATTGAACACACATCAGGCCGGTGACTTGACTATCGATCCTGCACCGACCGACCAAGCCGGCGTTATCGATCTCACCGATCTTTCTGATGGTATACGGTCTCCCAGCGTCGAGATTACTCGCGTCGTCCCCGCTCCTTTACTCCGGGATGTGCTTCTCGTCTATTACTTCTTTGAGGTATGTAATTCTCGAGTTCTTGCACGTACCCAGCATTCTAACGAGCACGCCAGGACAAAACCATGCCCAAGATCATCGAACTTCGCGCTCGTGCATCTATCAACCAGTTCTTGATGCGCCATCACGAGCGCCAGCTCCTCGACCACGAACTGAAACAATCGGATACGATTGATATCCTCACGTTCGGCGCTCCGGGTTTCGAAATGTGGTCGAAATTCTACGTCCGCGATTTGGCCATACCCCGGACCATACCCGCCATAGTTATATCTCGAACCCGTGTTCACAAGTTTCATCCGTCCATAGAGGCCCTCTACGAGTATGCGTATCAGGACGCCGGTAAGTCCGATAATACCAACGTCGTTTCATAAGTACTGACTCGACGCAGCCAAACTTCCCGAGCGCATCGTCGATCCGGACGACGTTCCTGACTCTGCGTAGATACCCCAGTGCTTTATTGTGTTCAGTATCATACTATTTTACTACAAAACATATCATATGCCCTTTTTGCAGCTTGAACGGCTAGAAACGCCTCGCCTGCTCTGGCCACGCTCTCTTGACCCAATTTAGCGCGCCCCTGTGTTGCTTCTAAGTCAGTGCTGCGATATACGTAGACGGACGGGACCTGGAAGCTTACCGGTTGCACCTTCATCCCTTCGCAGCTTCTTCGGACGCCCCTCTTCTCCGACGCTACCAGCGCCCGGCCTCTTCGCCCCATTGCCCCGTGGCACGTTGTGAGTCGGAGACCGGGCGTCGCCGGGTACCCTGGAAGCCTGGATAAGCCTGAAGACGCGCGTCATATCCTCAGCGACGTCCCGCCACAATTCAAGATCATTCTGCGTCTTCGCCCAATGCATCATACACCAGACGAGCAAGAATGGCCCCTTGTATCCCTTACACTCGCCGACCGCGTCCCAAACCATGTCCGCCGTGGGCGCAGACAACTCCCTGATCTCCGAGGCATATCCACGCTCGCTCGGTTGCAGCGAGATCCACCAGGCAGCCATCTGCGCACCCCAGCCGTGGGGTACTGCTGTACCAAGCATGGTGCCGCGCCCGCTGATCATTGTAGTGACCTCCTTCGGACGTTTCGTCTTGTCCAAATGGCCCCCTTTCCCGCCGTCCTACGTCACCGTTTAGTACAACAGCGATCAGCGTACTACGATATTAATGCTCACCCAGAGTTCGTCCGTACGCAGTAGGCCTTCCATCGCGTCCACCATGTTTGTATAGGACCCGTGGAGAGACGACGGGACGAGCCTGACCAGCTCGCAGAGTGCGCGACGCTTCGAAGCAGGGCCGTTCGTCCCGATGTACGTCTTCCACGCCAGCGCGCCCTCCCCCTTCGCCTGCGAATCCGTATGCTTCTTGATCCATTCCTACACATGCGTAGGTCAGGCAAACGCCGAATCTATATGATCTTTGCGAGCTTGGCTTACCTCAACCCTTGCTGCGTTCAAATCCGCCGCTCTGTTATCCAGCAAGCCTCGC
Source organism: Peniophora sp. CBMAI 1063 (assembly GCA_900536885.1). Lineage (NCBI taxonomy): Eukaryota > Fungi > Basidiomycota > Agaricomycetes > Russulales > Peniophoraceae > Peniophora > Peniophora sp. CBMAI 1063. The sequence continues at coordinate 8,890 of UWZB01000247.1, read as the reverse complement.
GCGGCCAAACTGCCCGCTTCCGTCATGCCGGCACCCTCTACCACTAACCCATCTCCTTCCGCGACTGTTGTCTGCGGTGCGTCGAGCTCGTCGTCTACGAGCTCAGGAGATGTGACCCGCAGCCTCCTCTTCATGCGAGGCTTGGGCTTAGTTTTCGGCGCAGACGATGCCTCTGCGTTCGCCGTATCAGCCCGCGCTTGCCGTTGAGCGCCCTCGGCGTCGGGAACGGATTGAGCATCGGAGATGGATGGTACCGCCGCCCTTTTGGCAATCGAGACCACTCTTGAAGCTTTGGTCGGCGCTGGCATCCGCGCCGTGCGAGCCTTCTTCTTTCCCTTCTCGCCCGACCCAGTCGCGCCGTCCTCGTCGCTCTTCTCACTATCCTTTCTTCCCTCCGCGCCTTCCACCGGAAGCTTGGGCTCCCTCTTACGGCTCTGCCCACTGTGCGTGCGGGAGACTCCGCCCAACAAAATCGTCCGAGGCGAACTTTCCCTCTTCTTCTTCTTCCGGCGATCCACGTACGTGGCGGTGAGGAACGCGTCGATGTCCGCTTCGTCGTTGTCTTCGTCGACCATGGAATACGGATCATAGGTTGGAAGGTCCTCGTCGTCGATACCAGACGCCAATGACCGGGCGCCGTCGTCATAGTCAGATCGCACGGAAGCCGACGTAGCCGGTGAAGACGCCCGCGTGTTTGATACCTTCTGGATGTAGTTGCTGGCCGTCGCCATCGCCGTATTGAGACCCACGTCGTTGTTACTAAATGCGTCCCGCAGTCTTGCCATCTCCTGATCCACCACGGCGTCCTGCAATTCCTCGACGTCACTGTCCAGCGCCTGAAGCTCGCCGCCGAAGTCCTCGTCACTATCATCCGTTACCGTCATGTCTACCGCCTTTTCTTTGCCCTTGGCTACACGCCCTGTCTCGGACACCTCCGCAGAACCGTCAGTGCCGTCGTAGCCACGAACGCGTACGTCCGCCCTGGTCGCGCCGGCGCTCCGGACGTCATCCACGTGCATCGGATCACGGTCCGCCGAGCGTCCATATGGACCCTCAGGACCGAATAAGAGCTAAGAAATGATTTAAACGCGCGTCCTCCGTGATCATTATAACACGTACCGTATCATCAATTGCCCACTTTGAAGCGCCCGATTCGTCAACGAGGGTCATTGGTTCAGTCACTAATTCCTGTAGGCGGCGTAAGCGTGAATGCGAGCGTGAATGCGCCACTCCCAGGTTGCGGACTGACCTCCTTGAATTGAAGGGCGTGCGCCGCATCCGCGTCTACCGTCTGGCCCCCGCCCTCCTCGGGCTCCTCTGTCTCGTTCTCTGACACGTTCGCCGACGGTCCAGTCGCAACCAAGCCAGTCATCATTTTCGACACGTATTGCATGAGCCTGACTTTCGTGTCCTCCGTAGCGTCCGCCGCATACTCGTCCAGAGTCGGAGAACCTCCCTTCGTGTCACCGGCTGCAAAAATGCTGGGAGAAAGGTAACCGTCAGCGCTTGCAGGAAGACGGGCACAATGTATTCACTTACGTGCGAGCATCGGGTTCGCCTTTGTCACCCGTTCCCGCGATCGTGAGCGCCAAAGCGACCCCGAAGCGAGACGCCATCCATTCCAAGAACACGCGCAGAAACGCGCCCGCCTCCGGCATAACCCTGCGTGCGGCTACTCAGCTTCGCCTCCATGGCATAAGGGATTGGGTAGGTACTAACCATGCACGGGAGTTCTTTAACGCAGATTCTGGCGCTCCCCAGAGCTCGTTGTACTTGCCCAGCGCCGCCTTGAATTTCCTCTCGCGCGCAGCGTGTACCTTCTGCCGAACTTCTGCGCCCTCCTGCTCCCACCGCATCTTTGCGTGAATCCTCTCCTGTCCACCCCTAGTGTTCTTGAGCCGCTCGAGTTGAGCAGCGTCACCCGCAGCTTCGCTCTCCTTCGCCCGCCACATCCTATCGAAACTGGGAAGATAGTGGGACTTGAAGTCCGACTGGTAGACGTCGAGAGCCTTCGGCATCTTGGGAGGATTGGCGAAAGCGGCGGTGATGCGTTCGATATGCTTCATGTCGAGACTAGCCTTGCCGCCAGTAGTCTTCGCCTTGTGACGCAGGCCCTTGTAATAATTACGAACCCGCTATCCAACAATGAGTCGTCGTCCGATGCTCGACAAGTTACGACACCACGCACCTGAACTAAACCTTCGATGACAATGTCGCGCTTCTTGGACTGCTCCTCGTCGAGGGCGGGCATAGCGTTTGCTGCAGGTATAGAGGCGTAAGGTAGATCCCAGTAATCCAGATCGGGGTCGTCGTTGCTGAGAGGATCGTCGACGCCAAAGCATAGCACCAAAGCACGCGCGATATTGTGATACGCGTCCGAACGGTCGCCATTCACCGTCTGATTTTGAACGCCGGATTCGCCCACTATGCTGTAATACTGTTTAAGGAACGTCGTGCGTTTTCCGCTGAGTGCCTTTCCCTGCTTGGCCTCGGTAGCAGCAGAAGGAGCCATAGTTTAAGCTAGAATGGGCGCAGAATACGGCGAGGGAGGTGGGGGTCGAAATCGGGACGCGCGCTCCAGGCAAAAAGACGACACGGCATATGAGCATTCCGACACTCGGGACGGCTGGTGCAAATGGGATCATCTGTTAGATAGGGTAGGGCTCGACCCGCATGAGTTACAGCGCATGCAATCGTGTTCCTAACTCACTCGATCGCTCCGCCGCCTCGCCATCCGCGCAAATCCATAGCTCTCCCTTTCGCTGATATCATGCACACATGCGCAGATCAATGGGATGTATACCAGACCAATGAGCCGTGTAGGCATTGCGCGAGGTAGAAGTATTGCTTCGCCCAGAACGTCCAGACAAGCCAGGTCCAAGGCATCCGAACGGAACCAAAAAGAGGGCTGGCCGTGTCGGGTCAAATGCGTCGCCACAGCTCAGATCCAAGCGCGTTGCCACAGCTCAGTCCGCGGTCTGGCCGTTGAAGCCGAGTGCTGAAGCTGTTTACTGGCGGACTGGTTTTCCGTCCGTGTGAGGACAGCGTTCGCGACTAACTCAGCTTGTGGTGGCTCTGAAGGAGAATTCGCAGGACAGGCGAAGAAGCCGACAAAGGGCGAATAACATGTCAGGCATACCGAACGGGCGGTTCTAAGCAAGCACGTTCAGCCTTGTGCATTGTGTAGTGGCGTCTGAAGACAAGTGCTATTCTCAACGATTCGCTTCTCAACGTGTCATCAAAGAGCCTCGTGTAGCACGTTGATGGAGTCCCACGTCTAAGCGCTAAGCGCTCACTGTCTATTAAACTTGCTAACCCCGCATGCACTTGTAGAACCCGACTACGTACATTCATTCGCCTCGTTACATACGGAGCACAACTGTCTGTTCTCTGCCCGGATACAAACCGTCGATAGAATCACGGAGTTCACCAAACCCTTCAACGTCTTCACGTCAGCTGCAGGAATGCAGCAAGCCCCCTCCAGCTCCAGCGCCATCAGCGGTCCTCCCTCAGCCATGCGACTCTCAAGCACTTCCTTCAGCGCTGTCATGACTGCTGCAACCCGAGCGTCTACCTGAGGTATTCGAGTGCGATCCGACCATTTCGGGGCACACCGCACCACTGCCGAACGCAGAGACGGGAGCACCGTGGCGTCGCGGATCACTCGCAGGAACTGGCATGGGTTCGCAGTCATGTAAGAATACGCGTAGTCCACACAAAGTGTGTGAACCATGGCATACTCTCGTAGTGACTGCAGCAGTGCGTCGACGTCTGGCCCGTTTGGTGGCCACAAGCTCGCAAACGGTTCGCCGACGACGTGCAGCTCCCTCGTCTGTGCGACGGAAAGACCGAATAGCATACGGGCAACACCATACAGCATCGAGTCGCCCCGAGTCTCCCAGGACGTGGCCCACTGGTTGGTCCGCGAGCCTACCATGGCAAATGTCATCGTGCAGGCGCCATCGCGATATGACACCAGGAACTCCGCTGCGTCCCGATTAGACTTGATCTTCATCACTGCAGCATCGTCTGCCGACAAAGCCGCTGCAAGCATAGCAGCTTGGACAACCTCTCGCAGTAGATGACCGTTGTGGGGAGCGGGGGGAGATTCTATGGCGACCGCCAGACTGTCTAGAAAGTCCCTCGTCATGGCACGTAGCTCCGCAACGTTCGGCCACTCTGCGGGCGTCCAAGCTTGAGGGAAGTTGGGCGTTCTCGTCATGATCTGGGCGACTCCATCCTGTCCAGCAGCCCGCAGATTGTTTCTCGTGCTGATGAGTAGCTGCGCCAGGTCATCTCGCCCGCTCAGCGCATTGTCTATGCTCTGAAGTTCGGCGTGGAGGGCCCCTCGTGATGTAACCAGGACCTGGTGTACAGGCTGTGGCGGCATGTCGCAGAACATCTGCATCTCCGCCAGATTTGGCGCCGACAGCCCTGCGAGAAACTGCTGCGTCTCTCTGGCCATGATTCCAACGATCTCCAGCTTCTCGAGGCGCGGCAACGCCAAAGGGGACAATCCGTCGAATGGCACATCGAGTGCCGGTGTGAACTCGGGACTCCAGGGGTTGCGCCATTTGGTACGCAGAACCCGTACATTCCTAGCTCGGCTGAGCATGGAAAGTACCTCGCCTGGATGTGCTCCGAACACCTGTGCAATATCCAGGCGTGGTGCTGCCAGCCAAGACGGGCCGCAGACATCCGCGATCTCGAGCGATGGACAAGAAGTGGGTTCGACGCTAGTGTCCAGGATGGCGAACTGACGCGTCGATGCGCCGATGCGTAAGAACCTGAGGTGCTCGGTCGTAACGGCCCGCACAATCTCAGAAGCGTCGATTACGCCGGGCTCTCGCGGCCTGTCGATAGCGAGCCAGAACAGAGGGATGTCTTTCAATCCGGAAAGTACTGTGAGCACTTGAGTGCGTGACTGGTGTTGAAGACCGAGATACCGCAATTTCGGAGCGCGAAGGAGGAACGGCGTGGCGGTGACGCAGATACGCAGAGCTGGCGCTTCAAGTGGGCCGTACATGCGTAAACTCGACTTAGGCATGAGCCGCCTGTTGGGACAAAGGTAAAGAACTTCCAAGTTCTTCAGGTCTGCGTCTGTCAGAAGAGGCCCGAAGTTACGCCACTCCAAATCCCTGCCCGCGTAGACGGCTGAAGCACGATGAAGCTCGGCATCACATAGCTCATGGGGCACACCCGTGCAGTAAACGACACGGATATTTGCCTCACCAGCCTTCTCGAGCGCACTCTGCCAACTGGTTTCGTCGCGAGCGGCAGCCACCAGAGGTCCCCAGACAGTCGCCTTCAACTGCATTGTGGTATTACGCCACAACCGACACGAGTGCGTCACGGACTTGATAGACATCAGAGCATCGTGGCCTGGTCCTCCTGGACGAAAGTATCCGTCTACAGGAGTTTCGCTGATGCGAGGGACCAACCAGCCCAGGATATACGCGAAGACGTCGAGGTTGTCAGCAGGTAGGCGGTTTCCCGAGCCGTTCACGCCTTGTATGCGCGGGTTTGTTAGCTCACCAATTCAAACACAAAGCCAGCTAGGTACCTTCAGATGGTGCTGGAGAGGCGATGGTTTGCGCCGTATCAATCAACGTATCTTTCGAGCGCGTGAGGAAGAGTTTCAGGCCAACCGACAACAGTATATACCTTTCGGCTCCAACTCCTGCTCTGTCGCAGATGGCTCCGGCATCTGCGTAGCGTACGACGTATCTTTCGAGCGCGTGAGAAAGAGTCTCGAGCCAACCGACATCAGTATATACCTTCAGGCTCCAAGTCCTGTTCTGTCGCAGATGACTCCGGCACCTGCGTAGCGTTTTCTCCGTCCGCGTCTAATAAATGTTAAGGATCGGGAGGGCACGTATGACCGTGCACGTACACTCTTCCCAGGGATCCCAGGGATTCTCGTCCTCTTTTACTTCTGGTGACCTTCCGTGAGCAAGATACAGATGAGCACTATGAACAAGATTACCCAGCCATCCTGAGTATCTGGGACGCCACCCAAAATCCTCGTCTTCGTAGGGAGCTCCAGCGCGAGCGGATACGTCTGGGTCGATTGGAGGCGATCCCCAAGTTAACCGATCCGAGCGAGCAGAATCTGTATCCCAATACTGGTACCTGTCGCGCCGACACATAAGAATCTCACAGTAGATGAGTATTGCATGTAAGTATCACACCCCGCTTCAGCAGCTGCACCATGATCGCTATCATCCGTCGCGATATCACTAGCAGCATCGGCATCCGCCTCCCAATCGTCTATGGCGAGATCTACGTTATTCAAATCAGCCATTGTTCGGGAGTTCCTGGCGTAGGCGGTGGTTCTGGATGAGATGGGGGCTCGCGATACGATAGCGTATGCGGTACCTGGTCAAGAACGACGAGTGGAATCGAGTGGAACGAGTCGATCAGGTACAAAGGCATTGTCTATCGGAACGTAAGGCCCTCCGAATCGGGCGGGCACCGGCGCGTAGCTTGCGAGACGGGATCTCAGCAAGTGGGCGTAGGTATAGTGCAGCACGATGCTGCGCTATATCATATTTTGGAATTACCATGAGCACACCGTGTGGGTGCACGATGACTAGCACAAGTAAGCAATGTAGCGCCAGCGCGGAAAGCACGGCCGACAACTCGGGTCGATATGCAGAACGCGAGGCACACGCAGGCCCAGATCCGGTGGCGGGTGTGCCCCAAATGTGGCGCACGCGCAGCAAGGTCTAACTCGCTAGCAGGGTTGGGCACACAAACGCGTAGCTGCATAAGACCTGTTCATAGCGCATAACGGGTAGTTGGCGGTACGAGTGAGACTGTGGTGACCTGAACGCTGGGGATTTTGTACCAGACGCGGTACTCCCACGCGCGTTGGCATTAACGCTCATCATGAACAGCCGCACGCGCACACCTCTGTTTAGCTCGCGGAAGCAACTGTGCCGCCTGAGCCGCTCGACCTCACGATATAAGGCATCGCTGTCTCCGTATTATGTACCCTGATCTTCTTCGTGCCAAACGGTATCGATCGCGCACTCTGGTCATGCCGCCCGCCGCCCAATCCCTGCCTGGATACGCGCCCGAGGATTTCGTACGGGTGCTGCGGGGACTGCCCGTCTCTTCCCCACTCAATGGTGCCATCGACGGGCACGCCACGGAGTCTGTCAACTATCGAAACTTTGCGGTACGTCGCGAAAGGATATATTCTGCGTGTATTGGGCTGACATGTCGTAGATGTCGCACTACATCTTGGCCGCGCTGGATCAGCACTCCGCCGACTGGACGGACTATACTAGCGCATCGAGCCCGTACCTCCCACAAAGCCCTCCATCCTCGCTGTCTATGAATTCGCCCGACGCCCACATCCCGGGATATATCCTTGACCGCCCACAGTCCTTTCCCGACGAGCGCATTGAAGCCGCTGTACGATCCGCACTCCCGACGGTGGCGGACGTATGCGCCCGTCCCTCTGATGGCCTTCCGGAGATGGGGGTATGGGTCTGCCCGCAGTGCGGGAGGAGCATTGATCCTCTCGATCTAAACGTCGATGAAAGGGCGCTTATCGGCGAATACCTGGGCGTAGGAGATGACTGCGGTGTTGTCGAGCGGGACGACGGTCGCGTGGAGCTGGACCGCGTAAACCCCTGGCAGTATATGCGACTGGTCGATTGCCTAGCATGGGATCATTTCGCGTCGCATCTACGCCAGGAATGCATTGTGTTCTGGTTCCCCAGTCCCGTCACCGCGTACAATGTGAGTCCGCGATCTCACAAGCTCTCACTTGCACTGACGCGCATCTCAGTCTAAGCCTGCTATGTGGTGGGATGAAAACCGCCTCCGTCATCGTCAGGTGTACAGGCCTCTGCGGTTGGAGATAGAGGCTCTCGAGCGCACAGGTCAGTATCAACTTCGTATGTGGAAGGCGAAGAAGATGTTGCGCGTAGCGAAGCAGGGTCTTCACGCGGCTCGCTATCACTTGACGCGTTGGCGGCGGGAGGCCGTGTCCGCGCGGGAGGCGTTGGTCCGCCAGATGTTCGAGGCGGGTCGTAGCATTGTCGATACGGGGCTTGCTGTGGTGGCTCTTATGGATGCGGAGCAGGAGGACCCTGAGCGCATCCGATGGCAGGAATCGCGCGATGCCCATCGCGCTGTTCGGCGCGAGTGGGAGACACGCAAAGAGGAATGGGCGAGTGAATACCTAGGCCATTGATGTCATCGTACAATACACAGTATTTATGTTGACCTGTAGTAGAGAAACGCGACTGAACATGACATTGCATCCTAAGTATAACGGCGTGATGCCTAACACATAAGCCACGGCCGAGATTCGGATTCGGTCTCATCCGAATGCGTCGAGTCAGTTTTACGCCTGTCTCTCCTTCCCTCCCGACGCTCATGGCTGAACCAGACGTCGTCGATATGGACGCTCCGGCTCCTGCTGCTCCGACCCTCGCCGCCGACGACCGCTATACCTGGGCGAAGGTGGTCAGTCTTATCCGTGTCTGGTAACACACGAGAACATTATCTCACCGATAAACACAGGGAAACCTCGTCCTACGCCATATCGCGCGGGAGCCTAATCCCCTGGCTCCTCCCGAGGGTATGTCGCGCTACAAGAGTAACGCTACGCCCCCGCGTATACTCGTCGAGGCGCCTGTTAACCATCCCTTCGTGAACCTCGACGCGCACATCCCGCGTGCAGTGCGTGTCCCGAAGACAGCTTCGATCGTCGACCAGACCATTGCTAGGGTTTGCGGGCGTTTCACTCGCAGGCCGTCTGATTATTACGTCGCCCAGAGTCAGATGTGGGTCTGTCCCAAGCACGACTGCGTGTACACCATCCTGCTGGAGGACTTGACGCCTGCCCAGCACGAGGTCGTCGATGTTGCTA
>UWZB01000246.1:188024-242178 GCA_900536885.1 Peniophora sp. CBMAI 1063 | reverse complement strand
CCCTGCGGCCTATGCATCGGCGCCTCCCTCTCATACGCCGGCTGATACACGCCCGGCGGATACTGCTGATAGCTCCCCAGATCCACATTGCTCTGACTGGCGTACGCCTGATACGGCCCCGGCGGCGGTCCAGGCGGCGGTAACAGCTCGTCCGGATCCAACCGCGGCGTCGGCGTCCCCGTCCTCGACGGCGGGTACCCCGGCAAGCTCGCCGAGCTCTGGTTATACGCGAGCGTCGGCGGCAACAGCGGGATCTTATCGTTATCGAACCGCGTGAGCTCGATCTCGGACGCGCCTGGCCCGTGCGCGAGGTACTGCTCGCGCCCGCCGAACGGCTGCTTCGTCGTGTACAGGCTCGCGTTGTCCGCGCCGCCCTTGCCCAGGACGGCCGTGGTGGCGATAGAGCGCTGGTCCCAGTCGAGCTCGCCGCGGTCGCGTCTGAAGAGCGCGGGGTCGTACTCCAGGTCGCCTTGGGACACCGCGGCGATCCGCAGGCCGCCAGGCATGACCTGCGCCTGGAGCTCCTGCCCGCCGTACTCTTCGAGTTTGGTCGTGCCCGGGCGCGCGATCTTGCCGTGGTAGACTTCCGCGAGGAGGGGCATCATGTTGGCGTGCAGCATGGGCGTGAAGAGCTCGGCGTGGAGAGCGGGGTGCCCGAAGCGCTTCTCGAGACGGTTGCCTTTGATATCTGCGCGCTCGGAGTGGATCTTGGCGACGCGGAGCTCGTCCTCGGTGGGCGTGTAGTACCTGAAGCGGTGGTGGAAGACCTATACACACAACATTAGCATTGTCGTTCAGATTTATAAGCAGTGAAAATGGCGTACCCGGTTGATATAGATCTTGAACAGAATAACCATAACAAACGGCGGAATGGTCGCCACCCACGCATAGCTCTGCCACCCATACTGCAGCCCGATCGTAAGCACCATAAGCGCAGTCATCATCATCAAGCCAAACAACAACCGGTTGACGACCGGGTTCCACAGCCTTCCTCCAGTCTCGACATGCGTGATAAACACGAACATGAGCTGGTACTTGTACACCCAGCTCGACATCCAGAACACGATCGCCGACGCGACCGCCACGAGCGGCGCTAAGGGCGCAAACGCCAGGCCCACGGTGCCCATGAACAGCAGATTCGCGTAGTACGTCGCGTACTCGAAGTCCTGCGGGCGCGTGTACTCGCGGTGGTCGCGCGGCGTGCGGCCGAGCACGTGCGTCTTGAACGAGATCCAGACGAGGTTGAGGATCTGCGCGAGGTCGAAGATGACGAGGAAGCCGCGGAGCGGGAAGAACGTCAGCCAGTACGAGCTCTGGTCGATGTACGTCGCGTTGATCGTGGCCGGGAGCGTGTCGAGCGAGTTGATGATGTCCTGGAAGGACTTGTGCTTCCCGATCTCGGACACGATCTGCGAGACGGCGTTGAAGCCCACGCCGATGAGCGTGAAGATGACGAGCTGAGATATGACGAGGAAGGCGAAGTAGCGCGCGACGATCGCGCGGTCCAGGCGCGAATGCGTGAGCGCGCCCTGGTACTCGCTGATCGCGCGCATCAACCTGGGTAAGAAGAAGCCGAATATGGCAGAGATGGCCGGGGGAGCCACACCGGAGACGAACGCGAAGCTGTTCGGGCTCGCGCTCTGCCATTTCTCGAGGAACGTGACGTATTGCGCGATGGACGTCAAGTTGGCCACGATGGACACGACGAAGAGCGGGACGGTGTTGAGGAAGGAGACGACGACCATCCAGAACCAGCCCATCGTGCGGCGCGAGGTGATCTCGCCGGGCGTGCGGTTCATGTTCTCCCAGATGATGTCCTTTGGGTTCGGCGCGAGCGCGATGATAGCGCCCTTGGCCTTCTTGCGACGCAGCTGGTGCGCGACGATATGCGCGTACGGAACAGCGGCCATCGACGCGAACCCGTAGTTCTCGGGCTTGCGCGTATCCATCTGCGCGCGGTACGCCTCGACCTTCGCCTCCGTCTCCCGCAACTTCTCCGTGTAATAATCGATCGCGTCGTACTTCTTGCCGCCCATGCCGAGGAAGCCGCCGATGCGGATGGTGGGGCGCTCCTTGCGGATCTTGCCGCCCTTGAGGTAGTGCACGAGCACCTGCTCGAACTTGCGGACCGTGTCGTTGTGATGATCAATCAGCGCGGGCAGGATCCCGACTCGGCGACCGATGTGCACGCTCGTGGTCGGGTACGGGGCGTTGATGCTCTCGAACAAGGCACGCACGCCCTCGTCGGACTGGTACTTCTTCGGCACCTGCGTGACGGCCAGTGTGCGGGCATAGAAGCTCTGCACGTACTCCGGCGAGCGGAAGAACGCGCGCCGCAAGCGGACCATGGAGCGCCAGTGCAGCCAGATGCCGGCGAAGACGATGAGCGTGATGACGTAGACCATGGCGACGTGCGCGAAGAGCCAGTAGCCGCCGACGTTCCGGATCGTGAGCATGCTCAGCACATCACGGTCGGACGATTCAACGGAGCGCAGGTTGTAGGTGATGTTGATGGGCAGGAGGACGGCGCAGGTGCTGAGGGCGATGCCGGTGAATATCCAGCGCATCATGCGCAGGAAACGGAGGAAGGTGGCGGCATCGAGACCGATCTTGTCGACGAGTTCGGGCTCCTTTGTGTGTAGCAATGGCGAGACCCAGCCAAAGATGCCACTGGAGATTCGCGGAGGGGTCTTGTCGCCTTCATGGTACTTGACCTTGGGTTCGTAGATGACCTAGAGGACAGAAAGATGATCAGCGCCGAGAATAGACGCGCAGACATGAATGGAAGTGGAATTGCTATCGCCGCCAACTGCGCAACCTCCCACGGGGCCACACTGCTGGGCGCCTACGACTTGTTCGTTTCGCAGAAGCGATCCAAACCTCGAGGACCGTGAGGCCCGGCACCAGAGTAGGTCACGTCGCAGCCACCCTTGTTCTGCCGTTGGGGGTACTGCACAGCATAACTTGGCGGGCGGTAGCAACGGCTGCACCGGATGTACGGTACGGGGCCAGCGACGAGTAAACAAGCATGACGCGCGCGCTCATAATTACGCATCGCCATTTCGCTTGAACGGTTGAGAGCAACGAGAGCGCGGAACCGGACAAAGAAGCGCCGGCTCTGATCTTGGGGTGCTCGACGTGCGGGGTACTGGAGACCAGGGCAGGAACGGGCAACCCATGCCCGTATCCCACTCGGATGACAGATAGCAGAGTGTGAGAGGTATTGACCTTGTTGTTCGGCCTGAGGATGTTGAAGACGAGCACGGTTCCCACCTGCGCGCAACAATTAGACCACAGGCGATGCAAGAGCTCTGGGGCAACGTACGGATATTGCGCTCATAAGCGCGACCTGGGAGCCGACAGCCCTGGGGGAGATATTCCTCGAGTCGAGGTTCGCGGAGATGGTCTCTGTGATGTTGGACATGGTCGCGAAGGGGTGCGGGGAGGACGGAAAGGGAAGGTGGACGCGACGGCGCGCGGAACGACGCTCTCAGAGCGAGTCGAATAAAGTTGTGTGATAAGACGCCTGGTTGTCGGTCGGCGAGTCCGTGTTGTGCGGTGGAGGAGAGCGGTCAAGCAGCCGTTGCAGCTGGAGAAGAAGAAAGAGAACAAAGCTACTGGCTCGGCTTGTGAGGCCCGTCCGTCCACGTGGGAAAACTAAAGGTCGAGGCCGTCGGGTCGTCATGATCCCGCAGCTCGGGTCTTTCCGTCCTCCTTCTCTTCCTCCACCACGTACCGCTTGGCGCGCGTCTATATACAGATGGCCTCATACAGTCCCAACGTTGCCCGACCAGGGCCATCGCTAGCCTCACAGTGCAGGATCTGCTCGTGTTCTTTTGCGCATGCTCTTCGCAAGACCTCCCGCTCCGACCATGCATACCGTTCCTTACCGTGCCTGCGGCCCTGCGCTCTTTCCAACATGCCTCCGAGCTCCTCACGCACAGCAACCAGCCATCCCTTGACGTCGACGTTCTCACTCTATGGATACAACAGTTGCTTACGATGCCCAAAATGTACACCTACGTGTCAACGTCCTTTCCATCCTTCGCCTCCTGCTCGCTCCCCTCCAACGTCTCCGATCCCGTATCCGATCCCGCGCGCCTTCGCTTCGCACCACATGCGTAGCATGTTACCACTCCGTCTTCATCCTCATCATCGTCACTATCCTGGCTTGGCTCCGAGTCCGTGTCCGAATCGTACGCATACGCGCACTGCTCGCCGCCCTCTTTAGGCGCACCGAGATCCGCCTTTACCAGCTCCCCACCCCCAATCCACGCATGCCTCAACCCCTCATCCGCACTCATTCTCTCTCTCGGCTCAAGCAACAGCGCCCGCGCAATCCAATCCTGTCCTATTCCCACCCACAACGCGTAGTCAGACAAATGAAATCGAAATGACATGAACATGATATGGTAGATGATATCGTACCGGCTGCGCTCACGCCTACGCTCTCCAACAACGGCCAAACAGACAGCTGGCGCGCATCGATGATGATCTCGCCTGGGTCTTTGTATCCGTACGGGAAGCGGCCTGTCAGTCTGTTCATACCCGATTACTAGAGTATGGGCATGGTTGATATGAATTGTGCTTACGCGAAGAAGATCGTGGCGCCGAGCGCGAACATGTCGATCGCCGAGCCGCACTTTTTGAAGTTTGTGCTTTCGGGCGCTTTGCACCCGCGCGTGCCCATGGCCTGCCATTCGACGTCAGCATATACTTGTGTTGCCTGTTGTGCGTGGAATGTACGACGTACACGCGGTACAGACGGGATCTCGTGCTCCCACAACGCGTACCCAAAGTCCGCGAGCACGACGCGCAGATCGTCGTGTGGCGCCGGTGTTGGGCCCGGGCCTGTGATGAGGATGTTGCCGGGCTTGACATCGCAGTGGACGATCTGGCTGGCGTGGAGGTACTGTGCGTGATGTCAGTGACTGAGGAGGAATGGTAAGGTTGGAGAGGGAGTAAACGGACTCGAAGCGCGGTGCAGAGCTGTTTCGCTACGGATCGCGCTGTGCGTTCGGAGAGCCGGCCGTTGGTTGTGACGATCTGGTCGAGATCGGTGCGCGCGAGCGGGTACACGACGTCTGTCGAGCAACACGTCAGTAAGCGCTCACACCCCCGCGACGGCGTGCAAAGCGGCCAACTCACGATGCTCCTTCCGCCTCTTATCGAACCACAGCGCCCGACACCTCACCACCGCAAGCTCATGCTCTTCAAGTCCACTCTCAGCGAGATACCTCTCCACGGCCTCGGGATTGCACAGCTCCCGCAACACCGCGTACTCCCTCGGCCGCCCCCCACAAAACCCCACCCCGCAACTTGAACCCTCCTGCGCCTTGATAACCTTGACCGCGACCCTCTCGCCCGTATGCTGGTCCCTGCACTCTTTAACGACGCCCGAGCTCCCGCTGCCCAGCTTGCCGAGGACGTCGAACGCTAGCGGTGTGTTGGGGCAGCCGAGGAAGGGCGTGTGGCGGTAGATGAAGCGGGTGTGTATTGGTTGGGAGAGGGAGGGTGAGTGTAGGTGGATGAGGTCGTTGTCGTGCAGGAGGTGCGGTGTTTTTGGGGGGATGTACGTTGCGTTTACCTGTGGAGGGGGTTACGATGTGTGTGCGGTGGTGAGAGGGGGAGATGTACCCAGAGATGGGAGGCGCCGGGGAGGATGTAGAGCATGCTCGTCGTAAAGTCTTTGACCTCGTTCCAGAAGAAGCTGCACTCATCTGTGCATGATAGCAAACATGTCTCAGCACACCGTATACGACTGAAAACTGCACATACTCACCGGTATCACCATCACCATACCGTAACCCCCGTACAACACCCCTCATCCCCGGCTTCACCCCAGACTCCCGATCGACCGGTACGGCCCTAACATCAGGCCCGTTCCGCAGATCAGCGTGTAAAGCCGGCTCGAGGCGCGCGTCGAAGCAGAGCGCGTCGTCGAATGACAGCGGATCGAGGAGCGGGACGTGTTGGCTGAAGAAGCGCACGGGTTCGGGCATAGTGGCTCTCAGAGTCGCTATTTGGGGAAGTGTGTCGGGGAGGTATGTGGGGCGCAGGCGGGGTGGACATCGCGAGGCTTCTTATACGAGGCGAGATGAAGACCCTGGGGTCACAAAGACCCGGTACGCATTCATATTCCGCGGCATTGTGGTACGCAGCACCGACGCATCATTCATTCGTATACGAAAAGAGGCATCGCAACCCGCAGATAGAGTGATCTATACCCGACGATTACCCATAGCCCCCGCCTGGGTCGCCACAAAACGCAGATGAAGCACCGCAGGATGAAAAGATGGTAGCAGCACGCGTTCATGAAATCATGAGCTGGAGGCGGTTGACAGGCGACACAGTTCATCAATAGCGGGAAGTTGTTATATGAAGATGTGTAGAGCTTTCGCTCTCAGGCGGGTGCGGGCGCGGGCCCGCGGTGGGCGTGTACGGTACCGGTGATGATGGTTCTCGCTCGGTTTGGACTTTCGGGTTGCGAGGTGTGGGGTTCGGACCGGGATGCCGAAGTGCCACAACGGGCCAACGGGCGCGGCGTTCGGGAAATTCCTACTCGTACTTACATTGTAGTGTCCTCTTCTATCATAGCGTGCAGATATATGACATCCGCTATCTGGGTCCTCCAAAATCGATCTAAAGACTGCGGGACAAGATTCCGACGAAAAGTCGGGTGTTCAATAACGGTAAGCGCGGGCTCAGAGTGCCGACGATTCCTACGGCAAATTGAATTCATAAAAGTTCCACGGAGCACTGAATAGGTAGAAAGGCGAGAGTTCGGTAGATGGTCGTGGTCAGAGTCTGAGAGCAGCCCGCGTTCGTACTTTGAACTTCGGTGGACCGTTCACCGTGTTTCTGAACTTTCGGACCGGTGCGCCGAAGTGCCACGACGCGTTTACACGCGACCACGCCGCGCCTACGATGGCTCGTATGAACGAACCTCTGCCTTGTGCATCCACCATTTATATGCTTCATCTTGCTCTGAGGCCCGGTCACAGTCTCTAACTTAGGCTTACGCGAAGTTGTCATACCGGGCAGCTTGCTGAGTGATATCGTGCTTGCCTATATCTCGCGGAATTATCTGCAACTCGGTTGACGCGCGTCATGGCTTGGGCGGACTCGAAACGGCGCAAAGCGACCTGGCTGGCTTTCGGACTGGTAGCTCTCGCGGCGGCATCTCGAGCGGCCGAATACCCTGGTGCTAAGGGCCAAATTACCTACGGCGAAGATGCTGCATCTGCTGTACGTTGCGCGATGTTCAGGGTGGTGTGATATTGAGTCTGACTTTTTGTAATGCAGACTACATACTCGTCGCCTGATGCTTCGGCTACCCCTGCAATCTTGGTACGCACATTCAACCCATACTAGTCTAGTTCAACGGGCTTATCCGTCTTGTAGGACGATAACTCGCGTGAAGCCGAACGCGCGTACAAACAAGCCGTCTCAGCACTTCGCAGCCTCGCATCCCTACCGACACCCACACCACTCTCAGCCCACTCCCATACCGGCTCTTCCCTCGACGCACTCATAGCGCAACTATTCCCGCAGCGCCTGTCGGAGGGACCAGGACCTGTGGCCAATGCGATCCGTATAGTGAGCAAGCTACGACAGCAAGCTTCGGGATATATCACCCGAACACTCGCGTGGGGCGAGGCGAGACGAGGGAGAGAGAAGGAGAAGGAGGAGAGAAGAGCGGTCAAAGTGCTGGACCTGCTCAGTCACGCTGCGTCGCTTGGACATATGGATGCTTTGTTCACCCTGGCCAAGATCGGTCTTGTACGTTCTTTCATGTTGTATACACGCACAAACGCGCTGATGCCACTTCCATAGCTCCCACCGACACACCACTTCCAAGTTGATCTCCCCCTAGCATACGACTCCTTCCATCAACACGCCCTCGCAACCGGCAACGCAACATCCCAATTCTACCTCGGCGTCCTCCACAGCGCCGTCCACCACCCAAACGTCACCCACTCCCAATCCCTCGCCCAGACCTACTACACATTCGCAGCCATCTCCGGCAGCAAGTCCGCTCAGATGGCGCTCGGGTCCAGGTACTGGTCCGGGATTGGCGTCGCAGAGGACTGCTATAAGGCTGTGGCGTGGTACGAGGCGGCGGCGGAGCAGAGTTATGCGAAGTTTCTGAGTGGGCCGCCGGGTGGACGGACGTTGCCGCTTACGAGTGTGCGGATGAGCGATCTGCAAGGCGGCGTGTTCGGGCCGGGCGCTAGTGCTGCCAGTACAGGCATCAGTGGATTGCGTGCGGTAGTGAAAGCTGCGAGAGCACAGGCGGCAGGCGAGACGTGGGAAGACATTGTCGAGTACTATATGGTAAGCGCCTTCCCGCACTTGCGCTGATAGACGCTCATTGTTCGCAACAGTACAATGCCGACCGCGGCGAACCCGACTTCCTCTTCCGCCTCGGCAAGATCTTCTACCAAGGATCAATCTACTCCGCACCCGGCGGCATCGCGTCCGGCGGCGAGGGCGCCATGCGCGTCCCGCGCGACTTTGGCCGTGCGCGGTACTACTTCGAGAAGCTCGCACGGAGCGTCTGGCCCGTTGACCCGCGCGATCCTCTCCAGCACCTCAAGCTGCGCAACCCTGATGACCAGCCCAAGGGCGGCGTCGGTCTGCAGGCGGCTGCGGCTGCGTTTCTTGCGCGTATGCATCTGAGAGGAGAAGGTGTGCCGAAGGACGGGAGGAAGGCGCGGATGTGGGCTGAGAGAGGCGCGGAGTATGGTGATAAGGAGTGTCATAACCTCCTTGGGATTATTTGGAGGGACGGAGTGATTGATGGGCGCAAGGATGTTCGCAAGGCGCTTACGCATTTCCATACGGCGGCTAGCCAGGAGCTCGCTGAGGCGCAGGTGAACCTTGGGAAACACGCTGCCCGTAAGTCAAACCCGCATACCCTATCTCGATTCTTCACTGACAGTCGTATACAGAAAAAGGCGACCTCAAGCTCGCAACGATGTATTTCGAATCCGCAATGCGCCACGGCTCGCCCTTCGAAGCTTACTACCACCTCGCCATGATCCACTCCCGCACGCTCAACAGCGTCCAACCAGCCATGCGCGCCGCAACCTGCTCCATGGCCACATCCTTCTTCAAAGTCGCCGCCGAACGGGCGGCATGGCCCACACCCGACACAGCAGCATGGGGCCGCGACGACCTCCGTGCAGGCGAGCTCGCATACGAGCGTGGCGACGTCGAGCTTGCGCTGATGCACTGGCGCGTCGCAGCTGAACGCGGTGTCGAGGCGGCGCAGAATAATGTGGCCTGGGCGCTCGACGCGGATCGCAGTATGTTGACGAGAGAGACGACATCTCTCGACGCCGCCCAAGACGCGCTTAAGATGTGGACGCGCAGCGCCGCACAGAACAACGTCGACGCGCTCGTCAAAGTCGGCGACTACTACTTCCACGGCCTCGGCATACCCACCGAATCATCCACATCCACCTCTCCCTCTTCCGCCTCTTCTTCGAGCGCACTCAGCGCAGACGAACGAGCGGCGCGCGCGGCGGCGTATTATCAGAGCGCTGCGGACACGCAGTTGAGCGCGCTCGCGATGTGGAATCTGGGGTGGATGTACGAGAACGGCGTGGGCGTGCCGCAGGACTTCCATCTTGCGAAACGGCATTACGACGGGGCGCTCGAGACGAATGCCGAGGCGTACCTCCCCGTCACCATATCGCTCGCCAAGCTATATGCACGGAGTGCGTGGCATACGCTGTTAGGCCGCGAGGGCGGCCTTGGGATATGGAAGGGCGAGGGCGACGAGGAGATTGATGAGGGCGCGAGGAGGGAGATTGAGGGTGCTAGGGAGAGGGAGAGGGAACGGGAGGAGCAGAGGGAGAGGCAGGAGGCTGAGGAGAGGTATGGGGAGGGCGATGATGAGGGTGGATGGTATATGGGTCGTGCGCGGGACGAGTTCAATCGTAGACGTCTTGGGTCCGACGCGCGCGATGATGACGACGACCCTATCAAGGTACATCGTCTCTTCTTCATAGTATATGGACGACGCTGACACCCTTACAGTGGGCCTACGAGCGCCGGCGTGAAGAACGCGACCGTGATACCGACTACGGGCCCGAAGACTACTTTGACGGCGCACTGCGTCCGAACCGCGAAGATTACGCGGACGACGATGAGGTGTTCGAGACGGCCGTGCTCATTGGATTGTGCGTCGTCGTGAGCTTGCTTCTGTATGTGCGTGGGAGGATGGTCGAGCGTATGAGGCGCGAGGAGCGCGATCGACGGGATGGAGAGCGGAGGGAGGGCGATCCGGCGAGGGAGGAGTGGGCTGTACCTAGATAGATCGGCGCACGCAGAAAGAATACGATATGTGATATTCTGTATCCTATACTGAGTGAAGCACGAATAGTGCGTGCAGATAGATCGCCGGGTGCGCATACGACATTGAGTGTGAGAGGGGCAACGGTTGAACGCGAATGCACCGCCGAAACAAATGTAGATGATTATCGATGCGAGTTTCGATATAGTATGGATACAGTGTCCCAGGTATACAAAAATGAGTGTGATACGTGATACAGATGTCCGGTTATCCGAGGAGAGTGGGTATAGTAGGGCGTACACGCAGTGGCAAAATATGACCGTTCCAGTCTGATGTCCGAGAGAGAAGGTTGTATTACTGTAGGCACCTAGGGAAGAAGCGTGTCGCGAGCGCGCTTCTGGTCACCGTGCTCAGGTGGGGTTTTGGAGATCTGATCGCGCGCTCGCTTCTGGACTTGTGCGGGAGCCTCGGACCCTCGTTTCATGTGCTCCGCCATGGCGTCCAGCAAAGGATTCGCCCTCTCTACAGAGTAGATCCAAGGATCGGAGGCAGCCGCGAGGGAGTTGAACCGTTTGTTGTGATCCAGCTCTAGGCATCCCCTCAAGAATGAGATAGCTGCCAACGCCATTCAATACTAGAGCTCAGTACACGCAGATAGCTGCAACGCACCTCCAAGACTGATGCTTTCCGTCCTTTCCAGCCTTGTCCAGTGTTTACTCGCTTCAGCTATCTTGCGGACGTCTTCCGCAGTGGCCGATCTGAACAGTGAGACCCCCGTGAAGCTGTCGGTCGTAACGTCAGTATCAGGTGATATACGCTCAGGGAGAGTACGGCGATGGAAAACGCACAGGTAGTATATTGTCAGTCCAGCAGCCCAGACGTCCACCAAAGGCGTGTAGACATGGGATGGACTCGCCACTTCAGGGGCCATGTAACCGGGTGTGCCGATGTAAGGTTTCTATACAAAGAGTCAGATATGCCAGATGACTGCGGTCCTGAGTTTTCTCACCTTTGCGACCGACATCTTCTTCAAGGCGGTGATGCGCTTACACGACCCAAAGTCGGCAAGAATCACGCGATACATACCAGTGGTAGGATCTAGTGGCACGTGGAGCAAGTAGTTGTTGGGTTTGATATCACCGTGAACCAGGTCCAACATATGTATGAACTAGTAGAAAAGACTCGTGAGCCCTGAGCAAAATAGAACTCGACTGCCCGATGAACTACGTACCATCAGCCCATCCACAATGTTCCTCGCGGCCGATAGAACCTTATTCTCGGCTACAGACATGAAAGTTCGATGAGCTCATATGGAAGGGTTTCGTCGCGCTAGCACTCACGTAAACGTATCGTGTAAGGTGCAACTGAGCGCTCATCGACAGAGACAGAGGGTACCAGGTCGAATAGATTGCCAATGGCGAGATCCATGACAATGTCTAGGAGAAGCGACGTTAGGATATCCCGTTGGATAAAGGGGTGTCCCGTAGCATCGCTCACATTGGGTATGAGTTTGCGCATACGCCCATTGCTCATACATCCTCACAATGTTAGGTTCGGGCCACCTAGCACCAGCAGGTAAACGATCGTTCTGCTTCTTGACTTCCATCCATATCAATGCCAGCGCTTGTGCTTCTGAAGAAGGAGGCTGCGTTCCGTCGGCATTCACTGATGGCGCTTGAGCTGACTTGATCGCGACCGCGCGACCAACCCCGGCCTGGCGACAGAAGAAGACTGCGCCGTTCCCTCCCTCGCCAGCCAACTTGACCACGTCATAGAGCGTGGATCTCGGACTCCGGAAGACGTATTTCTTGCGGTATGAGAATATGAGACGAAAAGATGAGCGAGTATCCCGAAACTCGACGGTGTCGTTGTCCTGAAGCTTCTTTGACTGGTTTGCAGCAAGCGGTATGCCGTGGATCTGAACACCCATGACTCAGTCAGCAACGTCTGAAGCACACAGTCCCGTTTGAGCAAGCGACATACCGTCATAGTCCCGTTCCGACTGCAGGCGATACTGAAAGTCGACGAATCAAATTCGGTGGCTCGATTCCAGGTAAGAGTAAACCAATCTAGAGAGGGTCAAGAACGCCGTTACAACACCGGATGCGTGATCTCACCTGCTCCATCACGTAGCCTTCCGATTTGCACAGGCCTATCCAGAGAAGGGGCACTGATGACAAGCCTGTCGTTCTGGCATTGTCCGTACTCCTGGTCGGAGTCTAAGAATGGTACGAGTTGTGCACTGAATGTGAGATGCCCGAATGTCGGCAGAGATGGAGACAGCACAGTGAGAGCGCGCGGTATTGTCAGAATGACGTTCATATCTGCCCAGCAGAGAATGGAGATGTGTCGATAGAGGTGAACTGAGCTCTCCAGTATTTATGCACGACAGTGACGGAGCCACCGTTCTAGAAGAAGAGGGTGTGGTGCGAGAGAACAACAGACAAGAGTCGGCGTTACAAGGGTCGCGCACTTGGCAACAAGAGGCAGAGCACAGCTTGGTCAATGCAGAGGTCAAAGTCGACCACACATGACAAAAACGAAGTAGATACGTTTGTTGCGGTATCAGTAGTGCCTTTTGGTCGTGGACAAGGTCGATTGATACAACCGAATCTATCCGCATGACATTTGGATGGCCGTTCATACAGTATTTGAATCGACACATCGCGCTGAATATCCGCCGATGCATTCACCGGGTGAAGCGATGGGGAGGACATGGTTGTTGAACACAAGATGTGAGACAATGCCGCGTGCGGGATCGCACGCCGCGCGGCGCGCGCCGCCGGAAGTCGGTCATGGCAGACCTCACCAGCCTCGATATACACCACCACTTCCACTGCGGCGGCACCCATGTATCGGCTCCATCTGGCAATTCGACGCGTGTTGCTGATTGTGCCCAATGGGGGAGGACCTGGAATGGGCTTTTTTGTTCAAACGTGGGAACGCGCGCCCAGCGCAATATGATCCATGTTGGGGTTTCCTTCACGCCGCACCTCTAGCTTTCTGTCGTCGCAGCTGACAGTCGAAATATTTCAATCTGTACGTTCATTGTGCAGACTCGCGCAATGGATGATCTCGACTGGCTCGACTGGCTCGACTGGCTCGATTCGCCTTCTCCACTCGATACAAGGCTTGACAGGACCGACGACATTGCATCACTTGCGAAGGATCCTCGACTTCGAGCGAGGCTTGGGCCCATACGAATCTTGGCCCTTGATGGGCCTCGAGAGTACCTCATTGGCCGTACGCCGGAGAACGACTTTGTTCTCTCGGGAAAGTTTGCGCATTATACGAGTGCGTGCATTGTATTAGATGCCATTATGATACATCTGACTCATATCAGACTAGGCAGAAAACATGGTAAACTCATCTGGGATGGATTCCAAATGTTCATAGTGGATCTTAAGTCCGTGAACGGAACATGGGTGAGTTGCACTAGCTCCGTACTGAAGAGCCTCCACCCGCTCAATGAGGTTCAAAGGTTAATCAACGGCGCCTAGCGGACGGCGAAGTCCGCACACTTGAAGACCGGGATCGAGTCGCGTTTACTCCTCTTCCACTTGATTACCGGGCAGACCACGAAACAGAGCCTTTAGAATTTCTGCAGAGCCAAGCGGGAGGACCACACGCATTGGAATTCGTGTACCACGCATACAAGATGGACGACCTCACAGACAAGCTACCTCCCATCATTGCTGCTGTAAGACTTTCACTTGCAGAGTGTGATCGCATACACAGAACTATGAAGAGTATCCGCCTGCCCTGGTATGTCTTCCGTCGTATCTCCTTCATATCTGTCTGATAGTCTTTCTTCAGCGCGGATAGCAGCCCCGCTACATTCACGCATGATACTAGTATCAAGAGAACCTATCGAGGCTCACTAGATCGGAATGATCGACCTCAGACCCCCTTTTACATCCCGCCCTTGCCAATCGACTTCTACCCGCACATGTATACGAACAAACGACTTCACCATGCCGTTCTCATTACTCCAGGACCTGAAGATGCCGACTCCGTCCCTGCGGATCACCCGGACATCATTTGGCGCGAAGGCGTTCGCTACAAGCATGTGCCGGGTACACGCCGTCCTCCTTCGGAGATGCAGCAATGGTCTAGCTTTTACAATCTCCCCGTCGGGCTCCATTGCGACTGGCCTCTATTCTCTTCTATTGAGTACGGTGCGCGACCGTCAGTGGAAGAGGCGCTACCGGAGCATCACACCCCGCGCCAGGACGTTTATGCTCGCTATACGTACGACGACGAGCTCATTGACGGAGGTGGTCCTGGCATCGTGCCCGAAGTGACATCGGCCCTCGATCTACCTGGGTCATCTCCCATTACACCGTCGGGTGACGGGTTTGGGGCGTCGGGAGATGCACATCCAGATGCGATGCTTGACGACTCGCCATCGCCAAACTTCGGACTTTCATCACCAGCCGCGGCGTCACCACTCAGTCCAACTCCCAGCTCACCAACACATACTAGGTCGAAGCGCTATCGCTCACCGGACGATGTCGACGAGGAACGGCCTGCGAAACATGCCGCGCTCCCAATGACCTTGGCTCAGAACTTCGGGTCGTCTCCTTCCGAGACCCGCGCGCGACCTTCTCGGGCGTCGCCGTCCTTGTATCCTCTCAACACGGCCTCGGGTCTCCCCGACGTTCTCCTACCTCCTGCGAGTTACTCTGGACTCATGGACGACGAGACCGCCATACGCCACTCCCCTAGTCTAACTCACGTTGCGATGGTCCATCCGAGGACTGATGAGCCTGTGCCGTCGGAGATTGTCCCCTCGCGTCTGCGTCCTCCGAAGAAACGGCAGCGTGAAGTTGACCCTGACGAAGAGCGGGAGGCGAAGCGCCTACATATGGACACTACAACGCTTCCTTCCGATATGCTGCAACCTCCTGCGCCTTCTGTACCACTTCAAGAACGAGATCGAACGACTGTGAGCGGTACTCTCGATACAAGTACATCGTCTGCTCGCCGAGTCGATGGTCACGTACCAGATCCACTCGTGGCACCGTGCGACACGCACCGCGCAAGCAGCGCTACCCAGCCGGTCCCCTCATCTTCGGCACACAGCGAGAAAGGATCGCGAGCAGCCAAGCGCAAACGCGACGCCGAGGCGGATGAGCAAGATAATGACCAAATACCCATCAAAAAACGTCGAGCTGTACCCATCGAGGTTTCTCGACCGCTTCGACGTTCTCTTCGCGTACGCGTCAAGGCGGGCATGGCGCCTCAGCATGATTGAATATCATGTGGACACTGCTGGTGGCGTGGACTCGTGTCCACCTTCCACGCATTGTAGTGTAAATATCGATTTCTACTTGATCCCACAGTCGTGATTGTTTCGCAGGATGTACACATGTATGCTATAGGCTGACCGGAGTTCGAACCTGCTCCAAACGTGATACATAGTTGACTCGTTATACACTGTCAAGATACAACACGCCTACGGTACGGCCGCAGCGACGAACTCCTGCTGTATCATCCTCGACCTGGAGCATAGGAATAGGGCTCAGCTTTGAGATCCATATTGCGGAAGATCCATATCGCGGACGAAGATGAAGTGTTCAAGACAGCTGTTTTCATCGGGCTGTGCGTCGTTGTGAGCTTGCTTTTGTATGTGCGTGCGAGGATGGTGGAGCGTATGAGGCGCGAGGAGCGCGATAGACGGGATGGAGAGCGAAGGGAGGGGATCTGGCCAGAGAGGAGTGGGCTGTACCTAGATAGAGTACTGTGTAGGAAGAATGTGATGGTGTATTATTGTGTAGAGGGTAATCAACGGGCATTCGTGCGATACAACGTGACTCCCAGCAAAGCGAGTTTGATTACGGAACGGATGCAGTGGCTCTGGCTTACTACGACCTGGACGTGTCGCGCGCACGCATCCGCGTCGTCGAGTTCGCAAGGCGGAGTGATTGGGGGTCCCTGGCCAGTGGCTGTTCGCTAGGCCGTTCGCCGCAAGATGTGGGCACTCACCTGAACTCACGGAACAATGCCGTGCGGAACTTTCGGGATCTCCCGACGCGTAAGCGCGACAGACCTCCCAATCTGTGCGTCCTCCACCGCGGCTACGAAGCCTTGAATTCGGCTCGCTTTGGAATCATGATGCTTGTTGCTTATTGTACCGAATACGGGAGGACTTACTGGGGCCCTTTTTGTTCAAACGTGGGAACGCGCCACCAAGCTCGATATGGTCTACCCTCAAGCTTCTTTCACGGCGTATCCTGTCCCCCGCCTGGCATCGAGCTCTCTCCGTCGTCACGCTACATAGGTTTCCCCCATACATTGATCAGCCTATCTTCCGACTGTGCAAATTCACACAATGGAGATCTTTGACATTGGTTCGCTCAACCTACCTGATACCAGTCTCGACGCGGCCGACGCTATCGCGTTAATAGTGGAGGAACCTCGACTACGAGCGAAGGTTGGACCCATCCGAGTTCTTGTCTCCAATGCGCCGCGAGAGTACATCATCGGTCGTACGCCGGAGAACGACTTCGTTCTTTCTGGAAAGTTTGCGTCCTACACGAGTGCGTGCATTGCACCACATATCATCCTCTCTTATTTAACTCATATCAGAGCAGGCAGAAGACACAGTAAACTCATCTGGGATGGACATCAAATGCTTATTGAGGACATGAAGTCGGTGAATGGAACTTGGGTGAGTTGCGCTGGACACCTACCGAAGAGGTACCGCCAGCTCACAGAAGTTTGAAGGTCAACCACCGTCGCCTAGCGGATGGAGAAGCTCGACCTCTTCAGGATCGGGATAGAGTAATGTTTACTCCCCTTCCTCTCGACACACGGTCGGCTTTCGAGTGGGAGCCGAGAGAGTTTTGGGAAAGCGCGGAGGGAGGGCCACACGCACTGGAATTTGTTTATAAGGAGTATCATATGGATGGCTTCGCAGCAGCGCTGCCTCCCGTTGTCCGTGCTGTAAGACGATCGATCGCTGAGTGTGATCGTGTACACAGTGTTCTCGAAAATGTCCGCTCATCACGGTGCGTTATCTACCGTATATCATTTCAGCTCCGTCTGATAATCTGTTCATGCAGCGCTACTAGCCATTCTGCTGTCTTACTGCAGAATCATGTTACCGATCGAACCTATCGAGGTTCTTTAGATCGGACCGATCGACCTCAGACACCCTTGTACATTCCGCCCTTACCAGTCGACTTCCACCCGCATCAGAATACCAATAAACGACTTCGTCTAGCCAATTGCGTTTTTCCTGGACCCGAAGATGCCGACTATGTTCCTGCGGATCATCCTGATATAATTTGGCGCGATGGTGTGCGTTACAAGCATGTCCCCGGAACTCGCTCTCCTCCCTCCGAGATGCAACAGTGGTCGGGCTTTTACAATCTCCCCGTGGGACTGCATTGTGACTGGCCTCTGTTCTCCTCCGTTGCCTACGGCGCGCGGCCACCCGCAGATGCCTCGCTGCCCGAACCTCACACTCCACGCCGGGACGTTTATGCTCGGTATACGTGGCTCGCGGAGGACGAATCTATCAACGAACGGGATTCTGGCACCATTCCCGAAACAACCGCAACCATCGAAGTGCTACCCACGTCAACTCCCTACACACCAGTCGATCACAGTCCTACAGTGCTGAGAGATATTGACGACCCGTCTATTCGTCCGGGTGCGATGCTTGATGCCTCGCCCCCGCCAAACTTCGCACTTGTATCGCCAACCGCAGTGTCACCTCTTAGTTCGCTGTCCAGCTTGACCACACATACCGGGTCGAAGCGCCCTCGCGCTCTTCACGACGGCGACGACGACGACGACGAGAGGTCCGCGAAACGTATCGCGCCTCCAGCCAGCTTGGCTCGAGATCACAGGCCGTCTTCGTCCACACCTTCGCATCTTCACATCACGGTCTCGGATCCTCACGACATTCTCCTACCTTCTGGGAGCCGCCCTGGACTCGTGGACGATGGGACCGTCATACACCACTCGCCCGGACTAGCTCAAGCTGGCGAGCCTGTACCGCCGGAGATCGTTCCAACGTGTCCGCATCCCTCGAAAAGACGGCAGCGTGAAGTTGACCCTGACGAAGGGCGCGAGTCGAAACGCCTGCATGTGGACAATGCAGTGTTCTCCAGTGATTCGTCGCGACCTCCCACGCCTTCTGTACCACCAAAAGAACGAGATTTAGCGGCTGTCGTTGATACTCTCGATACGAGTACATCGTCTTCCCGCCGAGTCGACGATCGCGTGCCAGATCCGCTTGAGGCACCGTGCGACACGCACCGCGCTAGTACATAGCGCTGCCCAGCTGGTCCCCTCATCTTTAGCGCATAGCGAGGAAGAATCGCGATCGGTCAAGCGCAAACGCGACACCGAGGCCGATGGTCAGGTCGACGACCAAATGCCCGTCAAAAGACGTCGAGCTGCGTCCATCGAAGTTTCTCGACCGCTTCGACGTTCTCTGCGCGTACGCGTGAAGGCGGGCATGGCGCCTCAGCACGATTAACGATCATGTGGACACTGCTGGTGGCAGGGACTCTTGTCCGCCTTCTGCGCATTGTAGTGTGACTCTTCACTGTCCTCTTTGTGTATATGCCTAGCGTTCGGCTTCTGCGCGTTGTGTATCCATATGTTGCACGGCTTATCTTCTGTTCATCAATACTGCACCAGACGACGACTCGACTAATGTATGCTGAGACCAACGAGGTTGAAGTTCTCTAGACACAATGAACGCGGGGTCACTCGTCTGTCTGCTCGACGTCATCCCGATGTACCGAGCGCAAGTATGCGCAGAGCAGCGGAAGAGCAGGAAAGGTACCCAATCATAGAACACAGCTCGCGCTATTGTAATGCCGTACGTACTTGTGTAAGCCTCTTTCCATCGGAGCTGCTACTACGCGCGTTTTTAGTGAATGAAGGGTTTGAAACGATTTAGATCGTGTGATAAGCTAGCTGTGAACGGTGTATGATTTCCGCAACGACTACACAGGATTACTGTGCGAATTTGGTCCCCAGCCCCGTTCTTCAATTCTTTGGGGTTGCGTGCACTTCGCTAATATACTTTTCCACGTTTTTGAACAAGCCTCAGGATACCTGAAGTTTAACGCAAAATGTCCTCCATACTTATCGTCCCAAAAGATCACGGTGTCTATGATATGCTAGCTTCAGTAAAACAACGACAGTGCGACATCGATTAATCCTACCCACCGAGTGATTGTTTCCATTGTCGGCCTTGGCTAAATGGCAGGTGGAGGATTACATGGGTGAAGTCCGAGAGTGAATGGATAGTGAATGCGAGTTGCCTCCGAGGAGTGATGTCCTTGTTGCTGAGACAGAACCCCACGCCTCGTTCGATCCAGCGTGATCCCCATAGCTCATATACCTAAAGACGTGCATGCATAAATATAGTTTGACGGCCTTGAGCAAGACACATGCATCTACCTTGACTTGCTGAGTATCCCTATCTGTCTGTATTTCATGCTTGTTGTGTGCCGGTGTCGGCCCTCGTGTATCCTCCTCTGTAGATGGGTGTTATAAGCTGTCTGCTTCCCAGTGCATCACGATTGGCATCACCCCATGATTCTCCTTTGAAAGCGACAACAATGATACGTCGAAAGTCACTCATCCTGGGCCAGCCAGTTTGCTCGCCTGGTGTCACTCGCTTTACTGGGCCGAATCGGATGCGGTCCGGAAGATCCCTGAAACGATCTTTCAGAGAATACCCACCCACGATACGTCACGACGTACCGCTTAGGGACTACTCGGTATGGAGAGAGCAAGTTGGCATCTTCCTTTACAGCATGAAAGCGACGACCACAAGATTCACATGGCCTGTGTCAAACTCGACTCAGATGAATTGATACAAACTCGTGAAGCACACATACCATTTGGGTGAACCAGCCTCATAAGCCGGTGGCTCTAATGCACATGCATCGTAACTATGGCACCAGGGGCAATGAACTTCGCCGTCAAGTTGGCGGTCGAGAATGCTCATTTTGATCTTCAGATCAAGACCCGGTTGTATAAACTGGTTCCACTGCGTTGGGCCGAAAAAGGTATCTGTACCGGAATGATGGAATCGATACTCTTCCTTCTCCACGTAACGAAGACCGGTTTTTCCTCGAAAGTTCACCAGGAGGAACTGATGTAGAGCCTGTGATGGCACACGTCAGGAATGAACGACAAGCGGCACCGATTCTGCCCACCTTCTACTTGAGAAACATATCAGGGTCTTCTAACACAAAGCGGCGTCTATGGACGTCAATTATGACCAGACTTCCTGCAGGGTATCCAGGGGGTCGGGATATGACTTTCCACATCATGAAGACCGGAATAAAGGTGAAGGCTAGTGGAGCGAACATGGTTAGTACTTCGATAGGTCGCGTCACGAGGACGCTGGCCGTTGTATCGGCCTCTGGGGAGGTTCGAGCGACCATCTCAGCTGCGATGATGTATGCGAGCCCCAACACCCTACGCATCATCGTACGGTCATCTGCATTGAGCCCAGATAGCAGTCGCTGGAACTGAGTCCACAGCGAGATTCCAATCATTTGCAAGTCCGTGGTAGATCGATCTGGTTTTGCTGATGGCACGACTTATAGCATTGATTAGTCAAACATCTGGCTCTCATTCAAGCTGAGAAAGAAACTAACCTGCAGACGGTCCCGCATCTGTGTGCGTTATCTGCATTCTGAGAAGCTCAATCGTCGCCGTGAGATCGGCCAATTGGGTGTTCGCTATTATGACGTGCATCAGAAATGCCGCATGAACAGTACTGAGTGTCTCCGCACTTGTATTTAGTTCATTCCGCACATCGACTACTAGTGCGGACGTATAATTGACAGTGATCTGAACGTCATCGACCGCTCGGTGGACACCCTGTCGTGCTTTAAGAGGACGCATGAGTTCCTGCATTATACACCGAGACGAGGGATGAGACAGACCGTCCAGAAGATCCTCCTTGAGTGCATGCATGCCCACGATTATGTGGGTAATCGACGTCCGTTCCTCATTTGTCAAGATGTCCTCCAGCCTTTGCACGGCTTGACGAGCTTCGCTCCCTTCCACGAACAGGGCCTTCAAGAAGTGCTCTGGGCGATATCGTGAGTGTTGTAGATCGCACGTCTACATCTTATTTGTACGCACTGAAGCGATTCTCGCGCATCACTTTCGTAGCGAGCGCGAGCGCTTTCAACATTTCCACCAGGACCTCAACAGCGATGGCTCTGGCATGATGCTCCAGAGGTACCCGCAATCGGTCGTTGAGGCGTTTGAGGTAGATGTTGAATTGTACGAAAAGCTTCTCGAGATCGTCCAGTTTAGCGCTCACGCCTTTCGCTGCCTGTGAAGGGCCAGGATCAGCGGAGAAGACGACTGCGAAAGCAAGTAGGTATTGACCTTGAGGAGCACCGCCACAGCGACAAATGGAGCCTTGCCGCCCGGGATCGCCTGGTAACACGGCATCAGTCTTGTGTTGCTAATCATATCAAGACTTGAGGACGCACCAAGGAGCTCGCCGCCTCAGCACCGGTCTCTAGTAGAATAGACAGGCCATGAACGAGGTGCTTGAGCGCTCCTCTGATGGAGCTTTCCATCGCCCCGCCCTTGCGATAGGTCTCTACGGCTGCAGCCGTCTCCACCAGCGCATTGAGGACGTCCTCGTTGGATGTACAAGCGCCAAGACGACGTGCAAGAGGATCGTCCAAAGATCGCAGGTCTAGGCCAGTGATGCGCTTATACTCCTCCAGAGCCTCATCCCAGAGATCGTCGACGCCAGTCAGCGTGCTAGACTCGGAAAAGACACTGGGCGCTCTTTTGGGGTAGGATGGATTCAGGATCGGCATATCGAAGAAAGTATGATGAAGGTAATAGTCAAGTGCGCACAGAAGGAGATACGGTGCATGGCTTTGGAATGCTGTACGGACCTTGCAGGTAGGAGCTTCTAGGTGGGAAATAACCCTCGCCGTGCTACCCGAGGAGCTCGTGCAAGGGCGCTAATATTTTGATGGCGCAAAGCTCAATCAGAAGCTGTCAGTACGAACAACATGACGCGCGTATAGGCGGATTCGCTCATTATTGGACGCGAGCGCGTTCTTCGCGTTGACTATGAGAAGAGTGGGCACACGCTCCGGTGACCCCACGCAGCCGATGAGAGCACATCTCTAATCATACATTCACATCTCACACGCGGATACGGGGGTTTACAGGTTTGCGACAGCGGCAGGCAAGTCAGCGACGCGACCGACGACATTGTAACGTTTCCTGTAGTAATCACTGTTAGTTGCGTCCGCACAGTCAAAGGTCGAACACCCTCACATGAAGAATGAATGCCAGTCGTCAAGGACCTTCCGCTCGCTCTCAGGCAGGTCACTGTAGTCTGGCGACGCATCCTCCTCCTTCAAACTCGACTTTCCCAATGCTCGCGATGCGTCTCGCCCGGCGAAGAGGTTGTATGACGCTCCAGGGCCGTATGTTTCTCGCTTGGGAGACACGTCGAATACCGTACCTGCCATTCGAAGGTTAGCTATCTGACCAGTGACGGCTATAAGGTAGAGCATGCGTACCCTTGATGGCCACATATATCGGCTTGTTAGGGTCCGAACCGTTAAACTCCTTCAACTGCTCCTGCGTCCAGGGATCATCTTTCGGCGGTGCGAGATCTGTACGTTCGGCCTGCATGATCGTCTTCTCCTCTTTCTCCTCTTTCTGTTCGTCCTCTTTCGGAGTAGGGTTGGCCGGTGAGAATATAGCCGAGTAGCCCAGGTAGATGGCAGGGATAGCGAGTGCCGCGGCGGCAAGCAGTTCGAAGGTGCCGAAAGTCGACGCCATCGCCTAAGACAAGTGTCGCGTGGGAGACTGTCACATGTGTTTTCTGTGGTGATCGGCCGCTCGCGCCGAACACCGGGACGGACCTACAGCATCCCCGCATTCTCTGGTCCTGAACGACCACCACTCTACCTTACTCTACCCTCCAGTCATGCTCGGCTTAAGGTCTATTGCTCGTGCTCATGCGTCTCGCGCCGCGGTCAGGTCACAGTTTGCTACTAGGAGCGCGTCAGGTACGTCCGAAGCAGGCGTGCACTCTCTGCCATTGTTGAACTGATGGGGTACCCAGGATTCGCGAAGTTCAATGCAGAGGTACGCGACGCTGCCAGGTGCAGGTTACCCTATGATACTGATGACGTACCTCAGGATCCGTTTGACCTGGAAAGTCAACTCACCTCTGATGAGATCGCCATACGGTATGTGCCACACGCATTCCTCGGATGTAATAGGTACTTATGGGGTCGTAGGGACGCCACTCGCGAATTCTGTCAGGTAAACGGAGACCTCTTCGCTCTAATATACCCCTTCCTGACATGTTGTAGGACTTCCTTCTCCCTCGTGTGATCGAGGCCAACCGGACAGAGAGTATGCCTGGATGCTCTATGTAGCGGCCAAACAGACTGACGTCTGCGTTCACAGAACTTGACCTCGACATCTTACCTGAGATGGGTAAGATGGGTATCCTCGGGCCGACAATTGAAGGCTACGGATGCGCCGGTGTCAGCAGCGTGGCGTATGGACTTATCGCCCGCGAGTTGGAGCGGTATGTGTATACACGCACTGGTACATGTGGAAAGCGTGCTCACGGGTCAAAATAGTGTAGACTCTGGGTACCGAAGCACTGGCAGCGTGCAGAGCTCGCTTGTAATGCATCCCATCAACGCGTTTGGCTCGGACGCTCAGAAGGAGAAGTACCTTCCGGCTCTTGCCAGGGGAGAGCTCGTTGGCTGCTTCGTGAGTTCGACGTCTCTGTAGGTGGACCTCGCGTGATACTGATGCATACACCTGTAGGGGCTGACGGAGCCGAACCACGGTAGTGACCCTGCAGGAATGGACACCGTCGCAGAGGAGACCGACGGCGGCTTCATCATACGAGGCAGCAAGACATGGATCTCGAATGCACCATTCGCGTATGTATGCACTTCAACTCTTCGCGACATGCGTAGCTTATGCTCCGCAGCGATGTCTTCGTGATTTGGGCTCGATGCAAGTGGGATAACAAAGTTCGCGGTTTCATCCTTGAGAAGGGCATGGACGGCTTGACCGCCCCGCGGATACACGATAAGCACGCCCTTCGCGTGAGCCCGACAGGGTCTATCTTCATGGACAACGTCAAGGTCTCGCACGATGCGTTGCTACCCAAAGCCGTCGGCCTCGGCGCTGCCTTCTCGTGCTTAAACAATGCACGGTAAGCGCCTTCCCTCCCTTCATACTTTGGATCCACTGACAGTATCACGACAGGTTCGGTATCTCATGGGGTGTCATCGGAGCGCTCGAGTCTTGCATCGATGTGGCGCGGAACTACGCGCTTGAACGTCATCAGTTCTCTCGCCCACTAGCGTCCTTCCAGCTTGTCCAGAAGAAGCTCGTCGATGCGCATACGGAAGCTGCCCTGGGTCTGCAAGCGAGCTTGCGCGTAGGCCGTCTCAAGGACGAGGGGAAACTCGCACCTGCCATGATCAGCATGGTGAAGCGCAACAACTGCGGCAAGGCGTTGCAGCATTCACGCATTCTGCTGGACATACTTGGAGGCAACGCGACGAGCGATGAGTATCACATCGGACGACACGTTGGGAACTTGCAGGTCACCAATACCTACGAGGGTGCGCACCTTTCCAGCTTTGCAGTGATAAGTATCGATAACGCGCTACAGGTACCTACGACATCCACACTCTCATCCTGGGCAAGGAGATCACGGGTATCCAGGCGTTCGCGAACTAAGCTGATTGCATTTCCCATTCAGGGCTTTCACTATTCACAACTGTATCTCTATCATCATCACTACGCCTTTCTTACGATGTATAGCTGATTCTCAAACGCGAGAGTGAACGTCACCGGTGGTGCTCTACAGAATGACCCCCGGATCCTTGCTTGCCTGCGTTCTGCTGTGGCGGCGCCGTCCACTGCCAATCCTCCATCCTGTCGTGTCGTCAATACTCAGAAAGTCCTGTGTTCTATGACCGAACTCACCCGAAGTCAAATGACATCCCTGCCCACGTCTCGGTCCCGAAACCCATGCCACCGGATAGCACACCGGTAGATGACGGGTCGAACGTTGCCTCAAAGGATGAAGGAGACCACGTTTGGGCGCCTTCAGGAGCACCCTCTCCGAGGCCGAAGAGCGCGCCGAAGTCGACATTCCCAAATACAGCACCTGTGCTCTGATCGCTCTGGTGGTCGCCTAGGGTTCCAATATCGGGCCCTGCCGTACTGTGATCGAAGACTGAGGGCGCCTCCCAGTCCATGGCGGGCTGAAAGTCGTTTGGCGCCGCCGGACCGGACGGCCCGGCGGTCGGCTGGGAGCTCGCGCTGGTCTCCCTGGCCTCGGCGATAGGCGCCTCTGCCCCATGTATGCGCTTGCGTTGTGGCTCTTGGAACTGGATGCTGTCTGGTGCCTCTCCAAGGATCTTGAGAGACTCGAGAACGTCGCTTAATCTATGATCAAACTCAGCCGACAGTATGAGGTACGAAAGGCGCACGCTTGCCGGCCGGCCCATCGCCATCGATCCTCCCTATCTCGCATAATTGAGATTAACAACTCAATATCCTGCATCGCTTGCTTGCGGTCAAGTCTGAAGCGACCGAGGCGGGCAAGACCGAGCCCGACGAGAATCACGATGCCTGCATTCCCTGACTATCGTGTCCTGTCAGCAGCAGTCGCAGGTAGTAGCAGCAGCATCGCCGACTCACGATCCACGTCAGAACGCCAACTTGATCACTATTCCTCTTGTGCAGAGCTTCCGTCATGCGTGTCATGCTACGCGCCGCATTTGTGCAGATGGCGAGGGAGGGGAAAGGTATTGTAGTTTGCGGCGGAACGGAGATGAATGGGCGATGGACCATGATCTGCGTGGTGTGATATTGCATGTAGAGCTGAGCTGATTGGAAGAAGAAAGTGTCGTCGACCATAGATGGATCCCAGCGCACTGTAGCAAGCAATTCTTCAGTCACATCTCTTCGGTCTATGAGAACGTGAACGTACGATGTGCAGGGACCGAGTCGATCCAGTTGTTGAGAAGCGAGTCGAAGTGGGCGACAGTCCGTGTCAGCCATTCTTCTCCTCGGAAATTGTAGTGTGCCTTGGCCTTCGTACTGGCATACTAAATGCTGATAATGAGCGCGGGTACCTTTCGCAAGAGGATCAGGCTCACGAGAGTGCGCAGCGCGAGACCTTGGATTTGAGTCAATTTGAGCGTCCAAACAAAGTAGCTGAGCAGAGACGGTTTATCATCAGGTTGCTTCCCGACTTGCTCAGGGTCTTCATGAAGGAGATACTCGTCATCGCAACAAAGAGGCATTTCAAGATCAAAACTGGGAAGATCAGGAGTATGACAGCGAGCGGTGATCGGCGGGCTTACTCTTCTTCCTGGAGACCACAAGGGCGCCCCATAGCCGAGCTCATCGTGCGGTCCAGGTATAGCAAGGTCCTATGACGTTTCGTTAAGTCAGACATAGCGAGCGAGGGATTGCGTTCTTACCAGAATGCCCGCTTATATAACTCATCCTCGAGAGTGGGTTTGGGCCCATAAGCACGTCGTTTGTGCGCGCCGATGTCCAGGATCAGACGAATACCCGCGCCGGTGTACATCCATGCGTGCGTTTGTGATATCCCAGAGGCATATAGGGTCGCCAACTAGCAGAGATGAATTGGCGGGACTATGTAACACCGTCTCGGAACACGTACGCATGTGGCTTGAAGAAGATGCAAGTGCGAATTTGGGGCGACAACTGTCGCGTCGTCGCAGACTTTGGTCTGACTAAACCACTTCCAGCCGGCGGATAGCCATGTCTGATCACTAGGTAACAGAACACGTTTGTCGTGCGAGAAGCGTGATCCCAGAGCGCAGACTATGAGTACGATGCTGCCGAAAGCACGGTCACGAAGATGGAGACTCGACCTCAAGTCGTCTTCGAAGGTAGGTCGATGTAGAACAGGCATTAGGATGTTCAGATTTTGAAAGTAGAGTCTGACGAGATCGTCCATGAGATCTTGTTCAGGGAATATGAGCGGTTTGGCAGCTTCGGTTCTAAAGTCCTCAAGCCACTGAGCGCGTTTTAGTCTCGAAACCATGAATATGAAGACGAGACGCTTACAGCAGGCCGCTTCCAAACTTTCGAGCGGAGAATGGTACCGGCAGTGGCATCTGGCGCCACTTCCTTGCGCATCTCGAAAGCTGTCTTCACGAGACCAGTTGGTGAAGACTTTCCCAGATAGCTCGATATGTCGTATGATCGTGAGACCCACTGGGCGGCAGTGCGCAGACTTTGTAGCTTGACGGTCAAGTCCCGGCGGTCATCATCGGACGAGTGCTGGTCATCGGGCATAGGCGTCGTCGGTGACAGATTGTCTGGAGCCATCACAGATAATGTGTTAGGGGTGGCCGCGTCCGGTGTGAGTCCCGCCGGAGATATGGGTCCAGCAACAAATGCACTGGGATATTCTGGTTCTGGTGCGCCACAGACACCAGGGAACATCCAGTTCTCAGGGGTCAACTCGAAACCAACTTCATGGGAGAAGTCTTGACCAGGTAGCATCTGCGGAGAGACTGGTCAGTCCTGTTCAGCGTGTACATCCATTATAGCAGTACCCGGCTGATCAGACTTTGCAGCTTCTTGACCTTGAGTTCGAGCGCTTCTACATATCTAGAGGATGTCAGAGGTGGATGTATGCCGTTTCGCGGAATGTATGTACCCAGGTGCATATTTCTAGATAGATACTGCGATAAGTCGTACGCGGAGTAAAGGGTGGTGGAGGTACATACCTTAGTGGGAGTCCTTATGAATGTACAATCTGCCGCATTCCAGTCAGATTGATTCCACATGGGCGCGATATCAAAGCATTTACCCCAATTATGATCGCTGCAGTTCGTGCACTTGCCCTGGCGACCTTGCTTGCCATCGCCTGCGACGGCGTTCGTCAATGTTGAACGGGAGAGACCGTACACGGCTTACATCGGACTAGATGCACGCCGTTAGTCAAGCGCGAGTCTAGAGTAGTAAAAGGAGCACCACGCACTTTTCCGCTTGCGGCACCTACAAATCAACACCACGTAATCAGTCCCTGAAGCTTGTCCGCAGTGTGGCGAAAGGCAACTTCATACATGTCGCACGCATTGACGCGCCGTCGCCTTTTCGGCGCTGAAGGCCCGGCACCGTACTGGTCTTCTTCGTCTGAAGACATGGATACACCGTTCGTGGTGGTCTGAGGCAAGGTAGAGAAAATCCGAGACCGAAGCTGTGCAGCGGCCAAGTACGACCTCCCCCGCGAGAGTCGCTCGAACGCCAGCATTAAGCTTCCGCACAGCACCTTCTAGCGGTCCCATTCTGACGGCTGTAAATTGCTCCCCGGTGATGTGGGCGGTGCTGGTGAAGTAACGAATAAAGAGTCGAGAACCCAGACGACAATTGCAAGTATTGTCGGGCGATATACAGATATTCGGACTTATCTGACCAGAAAATATTTGTTTAAATGCTTATCTGTGGCTCGGCGTGAGCGGCAGTTGTTGTTTCCTTCTCTTCTCTTCTTCGACGTATGCTCAAGTTGATTACCTGTCACTGTCGCTGAATGTACGGATGAGTAGCGATGATGTCCTTCCGGACTGTCTCGTGCACAGGAAATGATAGCGGCCCATGGCTGCGGTCGGCCCGGTCTTTATGCTGCCTTATCTGCCTGGGAGGTCTTCCATGCCGACATACTTGCGGAAGGCTCACTTTCCTGGTCCTAATCATGGCAACGTATGGATGCATCTCTGGCCTGCATGGGCCGTGTGTTGTCGCTGCAAGTATGTATAGTCTATCTCAACGTCACTCGAAGCCTATCCTCGCCTTATTGAGACCATCTTGCGCAAGCCCCCATACCATGCCAGTCACACTGCCACTCGGGAAGCTGATGGATGTCCCTTTTGGTCGTTACGCGCTCACACGGGCCCAGCAACGCGCCTCGTGCTCTGCTTCCACCAGACGCCTCCCGAAGATCCTGCAGTCGACTATATATACCCAATCATCGCGCTCAATGTTCGTCGGCGTCACTCGTTATCAGTTGCCGGGCCTGGGCTGTGTGGTATGGCGTCTTTGCTCCCCTTGCTCCTTCTCGCGCTCCGTGCACAGGCCTACACTTCACGCCATGTCGCCTTCGGCCGCGACGACGTCGAACAGAGGGCTGTATTCCCCACTGCAAAGCATGTCGTCAGCCTCAGCCAGACTGTGCCGCGACCAGCTAGCAAGGCCAAAGCGTTGCGCCATTTGACGAGGCGTCCCGAGGCTGCTAACAGTACCATTGTCACCGTATCCGGTAGTGATCAGGACGAGGAGTACCTCACGAACATCACTTTCGGTACTCAAACGTTCCCGGTGATCATCGGTCAGTTTACCTGTATCTCGACCGAGACCAACGGGTTAATTTTCAAGGGTGTAGATACCGGAAGCTCAGATACCTGGCTCGTGTCTAAGGGCTTCCAGTGCATCAGCTCCGATGGTGACGATGAACCGGAATCGGAGTGCGACTTTGGCTCATCCGGCTACGACGCAAACGCCTCGTCGACCTTCGTTGCGTACCGTCAGTGAACTCGCCATATGTTCTGAGGCGTGCATTGACACTCATTTCAGCCGGCCATAACTTCAACATCGAATATGGGTATGTCTCTTGTACAGCATGCGCGCGATTAGTAGCTCATCTGCACGTAGCGACGGCGAGTTCTTGACTGGCGATGTCGGCTTCGAGACGGTGACCGTCGGGGATCTGACTGTTACGCATCGTGGGTGAATTTATCTACCAAGCCCGCACAAGGCTGATAAAATGTATGTAGAGGAAGTCGGTGTGGTGACGACTGCGTTCTGGTTTGGCGATACCGTCAGCTCTGGTCTCATGGGACTCTGTTACCCGGGCTTGACTAGTGTCTTCAACACAACAAATCCGGACGACGACAGCAGCTCTAACGCCGAGGAATATGATCCCTTCTTTTTCACCGCCATCAAAGAGGGCGCGGTCTCTCAACCGAGTACGTCACCCATGACACCCTGTAGAGCATGTCAGATAATCTCGCATGTCAGTCTTTTCTGTAGCGCTCAACCGAGGCTCCGTTGCTGCTGAGGAAGGCTCCGTGGAGGACCCCAACCTGGGCTTCCTCGCCTTTGGTGGCATCGCGCCCGTTGACGTCACAACCACCACTGTGACGGTGCCGATTCAAGGCGAGCAGGTGTCCGCGAAGGACTCCGAGTTCTTCTTCTACACCGTCGACATCGACTCATACGTCTTCCCGGGTTCGGATGCGCTTTCGACCTCAGGCCAGTCCATCCTGGACACGGGAACCACCCTACTCTATCTACCTACTCCTATTGCAAACGCACTGGCAGCCGCATTTGACCCTCCAGCGGTGTTCAGTGACGATGAAGGCGCATACATCGTCGATTGCAATGCTACGGCCCCGGAGTTCTCGGTGGTCATTGGTGGAGTCAGCTTCGCTGTTACCGCGGCTGATCTCATCTTACCCATCGGCGCGGACGAGGATGGTAATCAAGTTTGCATCTCGGGTCATGACGACGGAGGACCCGATGAGGACGGCAACATCTTTATCCTAGGCGACACATTCCTTCACAATGTTGTCTCCACGTTCGATCTTTCCAACAACACAGTGACACTCACGGAACGCGCACCGTACTAGTTAACCTCCGTCCTTTTCGCGCAAGTCTGTTGTAGCTTTCTATCGCCGATCATGTGTATGACTTGGTCTCGTTAACTCACGTGTTGTAATTGACAACTATGAAGTACTTCATTTGTATCGACATCCAAGACGCATACTACGATCGTGAAGGATCGCTCGCCGAGCCGCCGGGCCGTGTGTTGACGAAAGTAGACATCACCGTATTGAACAACGTGGAGTTACTACAACCAACATCATCATCTCAAGTAGAGTCATTGTCTAAAATTGCAGAGATATCCAGAGATGTCCGGTCGGCAAGCGCTATTGCGGAGGTGCTGTCCACTGCCAGTCCCAATGCTCGACCCTTCACGTGAACGTAAGCCTCCGTAAACTTGAACTTATGTCATTCTGCTCACTCTTGGCCGAACGTCGCGCCCTGCCAGCCAGAGCTCGATCCTTGCCCGCCGTCTGGAAGGTGGTCCATAGACGGCACACCGAGAAATGTATCGTCAAAGGGGGACGGGGACCACGGGCGCGAACCCTGCGAGGTCACGTCACCGAGACCAAAGAGCGCGTCAAAGTCGATGTTCCCGAGTACTGTGCCGGTGCCCTGCGGGAGTGCACCAAGGACTGAATCGGCGGTGTAGCTGAATGTCGTGGGGAAGTTCGAGTCCGCAAGAGATGTAGTTACAGGCTCCGGTACCTGGGTAGATCGCGCGAGTATGTGCTCGGCGGATGTGATTGACGCTGTTGCAGCGTCCGGCGGAAGCACAGTTGAGGACGCTTCTCGAGGGCGCTTGCCTGGTATTGCGCCCTGTATCTCATCATCAGGGATGTCACCGAGAACTCTCAGGGACTCACCAGATCCCTGTTCATACGGTAAGTCGTATATGACGATGGGCGTGATAACGAGCGTACGCTTGTCGCCCAGACCAACGCCAACGGACTTCTCCCTCTCGCATGATGGAGATAAGCAAGTCAACATCCCTCAGTCCACCTTTGTGGTCGATCCTGATGTTCCCGAGGCGCGCATGACCGAGGGCAACCAAGATAACAAGCCCGGAATACTGCATCTGTGGCATGGCGTAAGTTATCATTCTCGTGATGTCACAGTGCGCATACCATCCATGTCAAGCCGCCGATTTGGTCCCTATTCCTCCCGTGCAGAGCCTCGACCACTCGTGTCAGAGAGCGTGCAGCGTTGGTACATATCGCAAGAGAGGGGAAGGGATATCTCTTGCGAAGTGTAGCGATAAAGGGTCGATGGACAATCATCTGCGTAATATGATAATGTGAGTGAAGATACGCTGATTGTAGGAAGAATGCGTCGTTAGAGTGTGATGTGGGATCCCAGCGCACTGCAAACACGCCTCAGTGATGAAACTCTTCAAGAGACTCTATTCGCGTACGGTGCTCAGGTACAGTGTCCAACCAGCTATTGAGTAGAGAGTCAAAGTGCACAACAGTGCTTTCAAGCCACTTTTCGCCTTGGAAGTTGAAGTGCGCTTTAGCCTTCGTGCTCGCATACTGAATCAAGAACATGAGTACCTCGATCAGATTCAAGGGAAGAAGACTTACAATCGTGCGTAGCGCGAGTCCTTGTATTTGGCTGAGCTTGAGTGTCCAAACGAAGGAACTAAGAAGCGAAGGTTTATGGCTAGGTTGTTTCGCTACTTGTTCCGGGTCGTCGTGTGTGAGATACTCATCATCACAACATTGTGGCATTTCAAGATCAAAGCTTCGGCGCTCATGAGCATCGTCCAGTTGGTATAGCAAGCGTGTGCTCACTCTTCTTCTTGTATACAGCATGGCCGGCCCATGATCGCACTTATCGTCCGGTCTAAGTATATCAGAATCCTGGTGGTTTCAGCCGTCTGACTAAGGGGTGATGACGTAAGCGGTCTACCAGAAGGCGCGCTTGTAGAGTTCGTCCTCAAGAGTTGGTTTGTCGCTATAAGCACGCCGCTTATGAGCACCAATGTCCTCCGCGAGTCGGATGCCTGAGCCTATATACATCCATGCGTGTGTGAGCGAAACGTTGGCCATGTACATTGTCCCAAGCTATGACGCATCAGTCCCGAATCTACAGATTGAGGGTGGGCGCACGTACGCACATAGCCTGCAGAACATGCAGATGCGTGGCAGGAGATACCAGTGTTGCTTCGTCGAGGACGCGGACTTGCGTAAACCACTTCCAGCCTGCAGACAGCCATGTCCTGTCGCCAGACGCGAGAACGCGCGGGTTGTGGGAGTAACGAGACCCCAAGGCACAGACTAGAAGTACGACACTTCCGAATGTGCGTTCGTGGCGGTGAAGCCCGGATCTCATGTCTTCTTCGAATGTAGGTCGATGTAAGGCTGGTAAAAGAAGATTGCTGTTCGCGAAGTAGCATCCGATAAGCTCGTCCATTAGGTCACGATCGGGAAATAAGAGTGGATTGGATGGAGATTGATGGCCAAAGCCGTCGAGCCACTGCAATCCGATGAGCTCGCCTCTCGAGTGTAGGCTGGGAGAACACTCACAGATGGAGTTTCCCATGGTTTATTTCGCATGTGGAATGCGTTGACGTTGACCGTGTCAGGGAGAAGCTCTCTGCACATTTGAACAGCGGTCCTGAACAGCCCTACGCCCAAAGATCTGCCCAGATGACTAGACATGTGTTGAGACCAAGAGGACCACCGAGAGGCTCTACGGAGATTTCGTAAGGGTATTGCTGGGTCAGGCTCTTCGACATCACTCGATGATTCGTCTACCGCTGGAGTCGTCGGCGCAGTATGATCGGAAGCCATCAAGGACAATGCACTTGATTCACCCGTATCAGGTGTTACTGCAGCAGGTGTGGTTACGAAGGCGCTTGGCTGCTGGGGCTCGGGTGCACCACAAACTCCAGAGACCATCCAATTATCGCGTGTCAGCTCGAAACCAACTTCATGGGTGAAGTCTCGCCCAGGCAACATCTGATCTGACGGTCATCCACCACCGGTGTAAGTATCGACTACATTACTTACTCTGGCGATGAGATTTTGGAGCCGCTTCACCTTCAATTCAAGTGCTTCAATATACCTGTCGAGAATCAGGAGACGGTCACGCTCAAGTAATAGCAGCCCTACCCTGGTGGGACCCTCTAAAGCTCAAATGTAAGACCTGACACCGAGGTGAGGGAGCAGGGTACGAACTTTGCCTGGTGCGGTGTAGAATGTGCAGTCTACAACACGTTAACGGATAGTGCTCAATGATCTGACAGGCACGCACGTACCCCAACTGTGGTCGCTACAGTTCGTGCACTTTCCAGTCGCTGCCTGCTTCCCATCACCTGTAAGAAGGTCATCAACATCATGTGGTGGTGCTTGGATGGACGAACGGCATACATTTGACTATGTTTCGGGCAAGACTCCGTCAGCGAGCTCTTGATTGATCGAAAGCACTCGGTACTCACGCTTCCGTTTGCGGCACCTGTAATCATCAGCGCCAACATCAGCATCTCATACCCACCCCTCGGCGACTAGACGGTCGTACATATCACAAGCAACCCCACGCCGTTGTCTCTTGGAGGCAGGCTGGGGGCCTCCGCGTCGACCGTCTTCGTCTGTGGACATAGCTCGCGGATGCGATCGTGGTGGTTGGAAGTCAAGTGTGGTGAACCAGTGGAACGGAATGCTGTGTCCTGTGCTACGGCCAAGACAGTGGCCAGCTTCGTTTCGGGCTTATGAAGATGGTTCGAGTTTCAACACCCTCACGTCAGCTGAGCTGCTGTGAATCGACCGTCCCACTATCGGTAGGCCCTACTGACTGGTACGGCCGTAGAACGAGATGATAGTCGGGTGGTTGACTCTCACCCTAGTAGTTCGCACCTTGCACGAAGCGCTAGCTAGGCGCCTGCAGTTTCGGTGGTGCAGCATAGGACTATCCTTCGTTAAAGCTGAGCGATATGTCAATCTCATCATGGTGGCGTGGTTCAACTTTCAACAATGCGTAAATTTAGTGTGCGCCGGGGACGGGATTCGGACCGGGTATCCGATAGCTTTCGTAGTGCTCGGCTTAAGTATTTGACGAGTTCAGCACGAGACTAATGTCTTACGGGCGACTCAGAAGGGCATCGAGCTAGGTATCATATATCACGCCCACCCTCTCATCCTCGCTACATTAACCAGTACCTCCCCTCCTTCACTTAAACCGCCCTCTCTGAGCAGCTTCCTCCCTTCCTCATCCGACAATCCCGCGCACTCCCTCCACCTCACAAGTTCTTCGCTTTCCGCATTCAGCGCACCAACAATGGTCGACAAGTATCCGAGGTCACTGGCTAACTGCGCCGCGCCGCTCGGCGTCAACGTGCGGATGCGAGGCAGAATGCTGCTGGTGAGCTGTGACAACAGCGTGCGTCCAAGCGCAGAGAGCCAAACGGACTCGATTGCCTCTGCTCCCAATACAGGCGCTGTACTAATCATGCCAGCGCCAGAAATACTTGGACGCGCGAGAGCGACGCTCTGCCTCCGATGATGGGCTGGATGTGCGGCAGCTTCGGGCGGAGGTGCATCCTCGAAGCTTGCCAGGAGCGCCTCATCCACGTGCGGCAGTGTGTGTAAGGAGAACGCGAGCGAGCCATCCTCCGCGTACACTTCGAAGAGACGCGGCAGTCCAAGTAGGCCCTCGGCCACAGCCTGCATCGACTCGCTCGGACTGAGGCTGAACGTCGGCACGGGCGCTGCATTACGGCTGGGGCGCTCCACCGGAGTAGACGACCAGACGGGAAGTGAAGCATAAGCGGCGAGGTGCGTCCGTAAAGGCGCAAGCATCGCGTCTTGGAGTGCTTGCTGCGTTG
Source organism: Peniophora sp. CBMAI 1063 (assembly GCA_900536885.1). Taxonomy (NCBI): domain Eukaryota; kingdom Fungi; phylum Basidiomycota; class Agaricomycetes; order Russulales; family Peniophoraceae; genus Peniophora; species Peniophora sp. CBMAI 1063. Next base: position 206,383 of record UWZB01000246.1, on the reverse strand, counting down.
CGCCGGTGTACGTCGCGATGGCACCGCGAGCGCTGTCAAGTAGGGGGTTCTCGACAGTTGGCGTCCCAGTGCTGCTCCTCCTGCGAAGTACCTCTTGACTACCCGGTCGACTTTGCTCCTCTGCACCCGCATCTAACAAAAGCGTCTGCAGCTCGAGGCTATTGAGCTCGCTCTGCGCTAGGAGCACAAGTGCGCCGCGCGTGGTTCCGGGCACGTAAGGCAGACCACCATCCGCGCTCTTGAGTTGCGCCGCGACCTGCTGGAGCACCGTCCGGAAGCGACCTTCGAAGTTTACAAGGCGCTCAAGAGTGTTACGCAAGGCATCGAGCAAGTGTAGCCGTGCTTGGATGTGCGCCCAGTCTTCGAGACTGTAGTCCATATCCGCGGGTGCTCCGCCGAGCCCTTGTCCCGGCGTAGGGATGGTCGAAGACGAGAACTCGCATTGTGACGAGGAAACGAATGACGCGAGAAAGTCATCCAACGCGCTAAGGAGGCGGTGTGCGCCATAGCCGTGGGTCAGCGCGAGCATGCGCCCCAGACTCTCCTCGGCGAGGCTGAGCGCCACGCCGGCCCGTTCACGCAACCCACGTGCGTGATCAACATCTTGTGGCACCGGTTCCGCCGCAAGCAGCGCAGATAGATGGCGCAACTCGAGAGTGCCGTACTCAGCTTGCACCTCGATAAAGGGTTCAAAAAGCTCCGTATCCCAGTCGAGGCCGCTGCCTGCGAGTACACCGGGCCGCAGGTTCAAGCCTGCGCCGCCACTAAGCGACATCCGTCGTGAGATTGACATTCGCGATGAGCGCCGTCGATGGAGTTTGCGCTCGCGATCCGTCATCTGAGGCGGGAGGTCCCCATCCTGACCTGGCGAGATTACACTGCTTTGCAGAGTGCGCTCGAGAACTTTATCCGCGGCTACGGCGAACGTTTCGGTCGCCCTGAACGCCGAGATGAGTTCCGGAAGGGCCATGGACGCCAGATGACTGGAGAGCGAGTTGAGGCGTTGAGCGAATGATGGTTGCAGAGCAGAGAGGGTTGAGGTGATAAAAGTCGATAGCGTCGACTGCGGGTCGGGAAAGATGGCGGACACGGACGTCCTCTCTGCATTCAGTGTACTGAGGAACGATGCGAAGAAGGTCGTCAAGAAGGCCGAGAAGGGTATGGCTGGCGTAGACGTAGTTTGGATAGGCGTAGATTCGCCAGTATCGGACAAGTGTGCATCCGTCCATAGAGTCACCAACCCTGCGCGCCTCGCGCCATAGTAGTACGTCCGGAACTCGGCGTCGCGCTGAATACGTTCGAAGATGGCGTAGTAAGCTTTGCATTGTGCGGCGTCCTGCTGTGTGATGGCGCCTATGAGAGCGCTGGAAAGGGCAGCTTCGAGTTGGTTCTGCAGCGACACCATCAGAGTGCGGCGCCCTTCGTATTCTGGTGTATTCGCGAACACCGCCATAGAGCGATGTGCCTCGGCCAGCTTCTCTGCGGCACGGTCGTACGCATGTTCGGATAGAAGTGAGGCGACTTCGCTCTCGAGCGTACTCCAGCTCTCCGCCTCGCGCAAAACCGCTCTGGCGGCTTCCATATTCCTTTTGGTGATGTCAAGCGTGTGAAGCTTGTCGAGCGCTTGGTCCGTTTCCGGCGCTGATGACTTGTTCGCCCGCGTGGTGAGGTCGTTCAGAGAACTCTGCAGTGACAGGGCGCCATCTCGCATGAAGTGCAGATCATAATGTAAACGGGATGCGGTACGAGATATGTCGTCGATCAAGTGTTCGAGCTGTAGCGACGTATCCTCGGACGCGACGTCGAGTGATGCAACTAAGCGCGCTACCAGGCGGTCCATTGCGCCCAAATCGTCCGTCCCAGGAGCAAGCGACGTGTTGATCCAGTCGACAAGTTCTTCATTCGTGGAGAGCTCTCCTAGGGTATCGACGAAGTTCGCCGGCAGAGCTGCCAGGGCGTCATCATTGGTGAGAGACATCTGGCCATCCTGTCGTGAGCCGATGAGGACCGCGAACCCGTATAAAACCTGTAGAGCGTACTTGATTGTGACCACTAGTTCTGCGTAGGAAACGTAGCTGCCTCTATGCTATGGAAGGTTGAATGGCAGTGAGTGCCGAAGGCAACTTGCCGTGGAACGCATCTCGCGTCCGCGCAGTCGTGGCGACGCGCCTGTCTTCAACCACCATGATCCTACCCACGCTATCCTATTCCAATGGCTGTCCGTCATTGATATCATGCCAATACTTGTACACGATACTTTTACAGTACCTGTTGAGATCTCAGTACGAATGAGGTACCGCCTATCGAGTCACTGGAATTGATCCGGTAGGGTACCAGACATCGTATCCGTGGAGGACATGATCCTCGGGCGTCATACTAGCCAATCAAGGACAATGGGGTCAGAGAAGCGTATATCTACAGTTTACTCATATTTTACATTGGCGCCAGACTTTGACGAAACCTATCTACATATAGTAATGGTGAATAAACAAGTCCGTGAACATCCAACCTTCTATGCGAACATGCCGACCACCACACCCTGCATCTTGCCATCCCGGATCGCCTCATGGATGAGACTCACGTTCTGGCCGATCGAGTCCTCTCCGCCGAATTCATCCACGAAGTCATTCTCGTTCACCGCGCCATGCATGCGGATGCCCAGTGTCTCGCGCACAAACTCGTACATGGGCCGTGTGCGCGCGAGGTGCCTACTCGCCGGTGCCGGTCCGCGCTTTCCGTGAAGATACTCACGGCGAAGGCGCACGAGCGAGTCGGTCGCTTTCCTGGACACTGATGCGCGGAATGCCGGGACAGCGGCAAGAGCGGACACATCGAACGTGTCGCTCGTGTAGTAGTGGAGCAGAACACCAGCTGCGGCCTCGGAAAGGCGGACCATGCGCGGCGCGGCATCCATCGTGGAGGTGTTGTCGAAAGAGCGGTACATCGCGTCGAGAACCTTGGCAAGGACGCCCGCCTTAGCACCCGGGAAGTGAACGTCCAACTCTTCCGTGACCATGGCGACAAGCTCGGTCTTGAACTCGGTCTGCAGCGCGCGAAGGTCATATGCCTGGCACAGAAGGTAGAGATAGCTCGCGATGAGCATGGATAGGACGTCAAGCGAGTTCAGGGTAGCGCGAGCAGAGATCAGAGCGAGCGAGCTGCGATTTCGGTCAGAAATCATGGTGCACTAGTGCGCAGCGCTAGAAGAGGTCGGACTTACTTGACTGCTTGGTTGTGCATTTCTGCTGACTGAACATGAGTAGAAACGGGGTTTGCCAGGTATCCAAGCTCTCCGACGTAGGCAGCGGCAGCGATATCGATACCCTTGCCGTGGTAGTTGTGCTTCGGGTCGGTCGCGGCGAGAGACGGGGGAAGCCCGCGGTTCTGCTCTGGGTTCACGAGTTCAGCCGTCTGTGCGAAGAGCAGCTTGCCGATGTGGTGCAGCGAGAGACGCGTCTTCTCCATCGCATTGCTCACCGCCATCGCCTGGAAGTTGCCGCCGTGGTGAACTTCGCCGGTCTTAGCGTCGATGAGAGGGTTGTCCGTCGTGCAGTTGGCCTCGAGTGAGATGCTGTCGTACGCGGCAAGGATGTCCTCGATCTGCGGTCCTAGGAACTGTGGCGCTGTGCGCAGAGGGTAGCGGTCTTGACGGAGCTCGCCCGCATCCTTGTCGATCGTCACTTCTTCCTCATGGCCGACAGCAAACTTGCTGCCCTCCAGCAAGTCCCAGATTGTGCGCGCCGCCTCGACCTGACCAGGATGCGGACGGGCCTCTTCGTGGATGAACGGTGCGAACGACCCACGCATGCCAAGGAGTGCCTCAGTACCCATCGCCGTGCACACCTGCGCGAGGAGCGCTAGATGCACGGCGTCATTCAGCGCGAGTGCTGCCACGGATGTCGAAAACGCGGTTCCGTTCAAGATGCCTGATGTGATGTACGCATCAGCTTCGCGAAGCTTGGACACAAACTGACCGGTCCTTACCAAGATGCTCCTTAGCTCCGAGTGCGATAGGCGTGAGGCCATGCTTTGCCAGTGCCTCGCGCGAGGAGATGACGCTGCGCGAGCCGAAAGCGGCGGGACCATCGAACACGCGGATAGCAGGGTTCCCGACGAGCGTACCTGCGACGTACGAGAGAGGCGCGAGGTCTGTTGAATCCTGTCAGCACATGCGAACGACATCGGGTGCAATAGCTCAAGCAAGAATACTTACCGCCAGATGCGGACACGCTGCCTCGGATGGGCACGACAGGCGTGATGTTCTTCATAATCAGGTCGGCCATCTTCTCGATGAGTTCCAGGCGGACACCCGAATGGCCACGCAGGAGCGAGTTGATGCGTACGAGAATCGCGCCACGCACCCATGCCTCGGGCATAGCCGTCGAGGTCATAGGGTCCAGTAACGGCAGCGCAGGCAGCGGAACATCCGTCGACGAGGGCAGTACTCCGGACTGTTGGTGCTGGAGAAGAGCGGCGCCTAGCGCAAGCGGGTTGGACGTTCTGGTGTCTGCACTCCCACCAAAGCCGGTGCTGACGCCGTAGACGCTCTTCGACTGGCCGACCTTGTCCACGATGACGCGGCGCGACTCGATGAGCTTGTCCTTGACATCTTGGGAAGCACCGAGCACGAGCGGCGTATGGTAGCGCGCCACAGCGGCAATAGCAGCAATGGTCAAAGACTGGCCATTCACGATCACGGGTTCTCCGCGCCTGTTGTGCCGATGACGGGTCAATGTGTCATTCCTGCCGCTCGGTGGATGATGGATTCTCACTTGTGCAGATTCAATTCCTTGTACTGTGAGATGAAGCAACCAAGCAGGTCAGTCGGAGGCGGGACGGCGACGGGTATGGGCGTTGAGTGGGCGTTAAAGTGCATCTTGTTAGGCAGGTGAGCTACTGTCGAGGGAATGTACGACTGCGTGGATGTCATAGACGTGAAGGTAGAGTTGACGGTCATTGTTGGTCTGATTGGAGGGCGGGTAGAGGATGGGTAGTTTGAGTTGAAGCAGGGGGTCGTCCTATACTTATATAAAGCCAGCTGGATCACAGAGATCGCACGACGTATCAGGTAGCTGTAGGCAATGCTGGGTCGAATAGACTCCGTGCAACCCTCGTTCTTCCAAGTACGCGTGGTGGCGGAGGCTATGAGTAGTGTGGCTCATGTCCATGTCCTTTCCTGGCACTAATCCGACTAGCAGTCCCTGCCGCTTCTTTCCTCGGCTCTTCATGCCAAAGCACGGCGGGCGCCGCAAGAGGCACCAACGCATTCAGTCTGATCTCAGCTCCCACGAATGTATTTCCTTGCCGAGACTCCATTCTCGGTAGGCTATGTGATGCAAGACAACGGCCGAGGAAGTACGTAGACAGGCGATGACCGTTGAAACGTTGGAACCCTGAACAAAGACCATGTTTTGCGGGTTCTTGTAGGTGATACGTGGGTTGTGTGCATTTGAAACGAGTCATCTTGTTGAGCGGCACAGCAGAGACCTACAATTACCCTGTTGCATCGGGGCTGATGGACCTCGAGGTGGCGTCCGCCACTCGCCGGACCAGAGCCACAACGGCGTGTGAGAGCGGCTAGAGGCTGCACTAATCCGGCACGCCTCTCGCACTTGAGGCAAAAAATGCAGCCACAAAGACAGCTAGCCAGATGCAGTGCATCGCCGTGCAAGACCCGTACGTATTGCAAGTATGGTCCAGAGAAATGGCGATAGAGTCACAAAGGAGGCCTTCGATCTCGCGGAAAGAGTTTGAGACGAGCTCGAGCTCAGCGCAGTCTCGCAGGCTACGCCGTAAGCAGATCCGCAATCGCAACGTTCCGCAGCACAGTCAGGCCTACGCTGAACTGATTGAGGATCCAAAGAGTGCCACGCGACGTCGCATCCGGTATGTTTCCAGATGGTCAGAATGAACTAGGAAGATCAATGACCTTGCGAGTAGCGTGGCACCTCGTCAATGTGATGATACGACAACGGTTCGCCGTAAGTAGACAAACTTCTAGCTCTTTGCATGCACCTTGAGATGCGCGTGCGCGGCTTCGGTACGTGTAATCAGCCCGAGATAGGTTAGGAACAAGACGCACTCGGCTTCGTGGCTGTAGGCAGATTCAGATGGGCGTTGGAGTAGGATCAGGACATCGAAGTCTTTCGACACTGTAACTGTAATCTTGTCAGAAGCATCGGCTCGTATGCGCCTCTACACCCGACCGTTCACTCTCCCAGCCATGAGTACATCAGCAGGACGGTCGGTCATATCAACTTCTAGTTCTGAATGAACATTCGACGCAGAACTTTGTACGCATCACAGGCAGCGTCGTGGCGTGTTGCCCTACCAGACAATCGCATTGCAATCCGGGGGAGGCTAACGCGAGCATACGGCAACTCCGACATGGCAACTCCGACATGAAGGCCCTGGAAGAAAACCGGTCCTCGGAGCACCGCTACTTGTTCATCTAAGCTGATCTTATCGCAGTTGGATCTCTTCGAATCATAGGTATCGACCTTCATGCCCGAACGGTTTACAAGAACGCCCTTCCACTCACGATTCCGGCAAGTGCAAATCGCTCTGGGAACTCGAAGACTGTTGGTCTCGGATCGCGCGAGTCCGATGCATGCCATGTTCGGATCCAGGGCGTACTGTACCCATTGCGCATATCTCGGTCGTACCTCCGTGGCGTTCCCTCTCTATCATACGCACTCCTTTGAAGGGGCTTCAATCACGCTTCGATCCGGAGCCGCTTGGCCTCGAACAGACACACGCAACAACCGGATGATTGACAAAGCGTGATAGCGCTCCCTGGACCCCTGGAGGCGCGCGTTAGCGCCGGATCATTCCGTGTATGCGTAGGAGTTGTCGGTGGCGGCACATTCTAGCGATAAACTAGTGAGCATACTCTAGAGGATGCTAGCAAGAATGCTAGCGTATATGCGGCCCTCCAAAAGAGTGGAAATGCAGCTGTGAGCGACTCATTACGGTGAAACGAGCCGGCCCAGACCGGACTTCGATACGAGATCGAAAAGCAGTGTAGCTGATAGGACGCGAACACATTCATGTTCGCGCTTCTAGATCTCCTTGGGTACGCAGATTGTAGCCCCTTGCGCTAGCCAAGCAGTTCATTCGGGTCTATATGAAGGAACGTGAGCATCTGGTATGAACCGCATACCACAGGTCATCTCTTACCTGGTATGCGACATTCAAGTAGCTGTCAAGGTGCACGAATATTGGGGTCTGACCAGTCTTGACTTCATCTCAGCGTCATTTGGACCGACTTTCATCCCTTGAAAGAGAACCATCCATAGCAATCCACTCTGAGGACCGCTTTGCACTACTTGTCCAACAGTAGAACCTCGTTGCAAGCATATGGGATACAATTGCGTGACGACAGAACAAAACGCACTATGAATACAGTATACCGTGTCATTGAGCTTGACTTGTAGATCTTTGACACTTCTCTAAGCGCCCTCCTCCAGATCCTTGGCCGAATGACCAGGCAGCCGCCGTATGTAGACACACGAGAGCGTGCCATTCCTTCGCGCAGTCGTGAACCTTCTGATGGCGATGGGCTGCCACCATCAAGTGAAGGTTGAGAGCGCTATATCATAGGCATCCTGGCGCCGATCCGTACACGACGCGCTGGTGGCGATGTGAGTTTTAAGCCGGGGCACCTTGATCCGGCAGGCGCTCAATAGCATATCTCCTTCGGACGATGTACATGAGGGGAACACCGGGTACTTTGCGTATCCTGCGGCGTAATTCGCGATCGCAGGTGGCGACGATGTAGATGGCATTGGCTTGCACACGTTGGACGATGCAGTCATCAGCATACGTGCCCCTGTGGTCGCACTTTAGCCGTTCGAAGCGTGGATCCCTGGCAATTCTGCGGTAGAGTTAGCGTCTCATCTGGGCGCGGACTTGAACATAAACAGATGAGGAATGTAGCTCACTTTAGCGCAACCCTGTATCTTGCTCCCAACTTCTCCAACTCCGCCATGACACAGTCCGTCACACACGGTATAGCCTTCGCGTACAGACAGTCCATCATTCCTCCCATAAGCTCCAATTTGTTCTGCAAGCTGAAGTTGATAAAGTTCGTGTCGATAAGCACGCGGTACGGGGGCACAAGCGAGGTGTTTTGGGCCAGGAACATAGAGGAGGCGGGCGTCGTAACCCGGCGCACGGCCTTTTCCTTCGCCTCGGCCTCTTTTTTGGCTTGTTTAGCTTGGTTTTCTTTCCTAGAAATGAATGAGATTCCGTATCGGGATATGTAAGACAGCGAGTAGCGTACAGTCGGATGTCATTTGGATTGAGCATGCGCTTAACGGCCGCGAATTTGCGCGTTTTCTTTGCTTTTCCCTTTAAAAATAGACGTCAGTCACTGAAGAGAGCCAGCAAGGTGAGAACGCACCATCGTATATATTAGCCTGCGAGTAGAGTAGGGAGACGAGGTGAGTGGCGAAAGCGAGCTAGGTCGCCTCCAAAAGATTCGAGAATGGAGGGCGTGCGAAAAAATTGTGACGTGATGCTGATGACACCAAACACCCTCGGCGTTTGCTCGGCCATCTTCCTCGCCTTTTATTCCGAAACGACCATCATTCCTTTGGCTGGCCTTATCCCCCAGCGTCAGGACGTCCCATATATCTCTGACAATTTATAGGACCGTATGTGACGACACGGTTGCAGCTCCGACTTGGTTTGACGAATTTGACACCGCTCACGCTCGGTGAACTTGAACGACACCTGATGTCTACAGCTGACGCTCCTCTCCACGCTATCATGGTTCCAGATCACTCGAAATGCCCATTCTAGGACACACACATGCTCAGGCTATCTGCGTACAACTGCGTGCTCGGCTTGCCGGCATGCCCGATACAAGATGTCAACATTTGCGCGCGTAGAAGCGGGTCAGCAAGTGCGTTTCAGGTGTTATCGCTCGTGCCGTGTTGCGCCTAAAAGCTTGCATTATAGCCATCTAATGTCAACTACCATCCATGCAGGCGCTCGATACAGCGCTGTCTCAGCCTTCCAGGCGTACCCGTTGACGGAGATGGTGTCTTGATAATAGGAGTAGCTTCTCTGATACCACCGGAATACCTTTCGAGCAACCAATGGCATGTATCCGCCTAGGGACCTCAGGGATCGTTCAAGATGCGCTGAAAAATACTTTATGCCTGACTTCCCAGGTAAGAAAAGCCCTTCATGTGCGCAAGATGCCAGCTCATGTCCCATATCAGCATGCTATTGAAGGTCGACAGTCAAGGTGGGGATGCGAACAGGCTCGAGTGGACCAAGCGGCATGACGCGCCTTGTCTGCGGCGAAGATGGCCAGATGTCATCATGATGTGATAAAACCGGTAGTGTACAATGGAGAAGCAGTTTGCCTGATGATGATCTATCGAAGCTCACGCTCGATGTCTCGAACAGACTCGAACGGCTGAGATCTATTGGCGGGAGCCAGAAAGCATGGTTCGTCTTCAGTGTCTCGCGGTAGCGTCGTGGCGCGGGTCGACAAACTGTCAAGGAGCACCACAAGGCGCGCAGCGGAAGTTGGCTCACGGAGCGTACATGCAGATGTTCAGAGCGCGCCCAAGTTCGATGTCACCGATGTTGGTCCGCTCACGACTTCTTTCTCGCACCATTATCCCACAAGCCAATACTTGTATTTGGTTACACCTTCTAAAGCTCCGGTGCCCCTGATCATCATCATCGTCCGGTCTGCCTCGTTCGCCTCTCTTGACCCATTCGTCCCTCCGCCTGCACTCACGATGATCCGGATGTGAAAACGGGCATAGCGACTCCCGCATAGGCTTCTTTGCCGCCCAAAGACAGTCTGCCGCCCGTCTAACTGAGACGCCATCTGACGAAGCTGACGGTTGAGTTAACCTCTGCATTGCCTGCGCCTTCCTCTCGGTGCCCTTACCGACTGTGTATGCCGTCCTCGGGCGCCAGCAGGATGGGAATGTCTACAACCTCGGAGCCAAACAGCGTTCTATCCACTGTTCTATGAAGCGCGACAGCCTGTGCACGAGACAACGATCCTATTAAGTACTGACTTGGTCAGCTCTGACGTCCTTCCTCTCCCTTGGAGACTCGCCTCCGCCGCTCATCTACCACGCATGGCTATCTCCATTGTCAAGGCAGAGCTCTTGGCCCTATTCCTTGAGGCACTCGTATATGGTGTGTATCCTCCGTCTATCACTCTCCAGGTGATCTCGCACTGAATATCTCTGAAGGCATTTTCTTCTGTCTGTACTTCTTGCTTCTCATCGTCATCGCTCAAGACAAGCGCGGCGGCGCGCATGCCCACCGGCAAGACTTCGTGATATGGGTCGCGTCGATTATGATGGTGTTCACAACAGCGGTAAGCAACTCGTTCCAGGGTCACCGTCGAACGATACTAACTAGTCGTTCAATGTTCAGCATCTTGTAATTGACGCTGTACGTGCCTTCGTTGGGTTGACAGGTGAAACGGATGCCGCCGAGGCATTCTTCCATAGCGTGACGAACGGCTCGTTTCTGGCGAAGACGGTGTTATGGATGGGGCAGACTGTGCTCGGAGATGGCATTTTGGTGCGCTCTACATTCATAATAAGCTCGGCAACATGCTTTCCTGACAGATTCTTTACCATCCCAGATTTGGCGATGTTATGTGGTTTACGGCCGACGGATACTGTATGTCTCACCCATGATCGCTGGATCAATCCTCTACGTCTGTAAGTGCCCATGCGTTTTCTCAGTCCAGTCATAGCTGTTCACTAAGATTGATGCCCGTAGGCTCCGCGAGCGCTATCCTTTACAACTTCACACACTCTCAGCCAGGCGCTACTAGCGTCTTCACGGGTCAATACCAGAAGTGGATAGTGTTATACTTCAGCTGTACGATGTACATCAACATCCTTTGTTCCGGTGTGTAGACTTGAGCCTTGTTGCACTCCGAGAGCTAGGAGCTAACCCTCTTTGCAGGCGCAATGGCCTACCAGATCATCCGCAAAACTCGACCTATGCGCCGCACAGGAGCAGTGATGCCTGTACTAGTCGCCATCATCGACACGGCGGCGTTGTATACGACCGGATATATTGGACTGCTCATCTCCTTCCTATCTGGCTCGGATGGGCAGTTCGCGGCGGTGGACGTCATCATGCCGCTCATTGTGCGTACACATGTGGAAGGACGAGTGCCGGGCGTTTCGTGGTGCTGACGAGTATACGCAGGGCGTCACGTTCGTTTTGATCTTCTTACAAACACGGTATGTCTGAGCAGTCTACGGGTTATACCGCAGCTGACTCTCCTCCAGATTCCGAGAGTTACTCAGCACATCTGGCGCATGGTCCTCTGGCGCACGCATCACAGAGACGCGATCCCAGTTCAGCGAGCGCCTGAGGCAGCGCTATGGCTTCTCCCCTCAACGAGGGCCAAGTCAAGGCTTGAACACAACGTACCCGACGATGACCGCGATCACTGTCGAGATCACGCAGGAGACGGAGGTCGACAGGGACGAAGAGCGTGGAAGGCCACGGTCTGCTGACAAGCCGATGGAGTTGGAAACCATCAAATCTGAGAGTACCCTTGGCGGAAGGGATGTTACCGGAGCTGTATGATGAACGACAGTGGATGGGTACGCCTGGAGATGCAGAGTTGTTGCTGTGGATCTGCCGCTGTCGCCGAGGTTGTGCCTTTATGATCATACTGCGTGTAGACGACTTTCATGCGAGCTTGAAGGTGCCAGTACTATATTATGCCATGCTAATAGACCGGAGAGATTCGAGATAGGATAATTGTGCACTTCTCCCGGAAACGATGAGCTTCCACTACGTATGAGGGCTCCCAGCCGGGCGAACACAGTATCTAAGAAACCCAGTCGCGGTTGACGATGCGGTAGAGATACTGTAGTCTGCTTTCGATTGATAATGAAGTCATACGCGGCTCATCGCACAAGCAGGGAGAGACTGGTAAGTAGGTTGGTCATACTGCACGTGCAGCTGCGATTGACTACGTATGTCGATGATGAATGAGGAAAGCAAACTGCAGCACAGCGCGGCGTGCCTTCGGCTAACATCGGCCCGGTAACAGTCCGGATCTACGCGCAAGAACGACGCGTCGCTTGTGTTCGACCTCGATGACAGTGGGTGCCCGCGGGAACTGCATGTTGAGCCCATGCTCTATATATCGGCCATCTACGTCGTGTGCTCCTGCGTATCACTGCCACAGCTTCCCTGCACATGAAGGCGGCCTCCAGGGCTCACGACCTCCGCTTGGTGGGAAGAACGTGTCAGAATTGCGGGTTCTTATCTATTGGTTGGTGTACTGCTCTCACTGCGGCAGCCCTGAGTCAACTGGGCGCGAGTCGCTGTACCAATGAGGCTATCATCGAGCGCCTCACAGAGATACTCTAGCCACATGCGGATGCCATCGCAACTTTCGATAAAGGTCGCGGCCACGCTGGCCAGACCACCAAGCCTGGTATGCTCTCAGTGTGTCTAGCTTGAGTCGCAATCTGACATATAACGCGCCAGCAGACCTCCCGGTCTGACCCATACTGCACCTCCTTGCACCTCTTCAAGTCCTTCGCCTACGCCACACAGACGAAAGTTTGATCGGAAAGGTTCCTGAGCGTCTTGAGACAGGCACCTATCATATCTTGCGCCGCATCTCACAGTGGCGCTCGCACGAAACGTGGTAGCAGAGCGGGGGATCTGTCACTGTATGTGCTCTTGATCTACACTCGGATACTGTACTTATAGACCGGCGCATAGTTTCCAGGAGCACCTTTCAGGAGCCTCTGGGCGCCGCCGCGTTCAAGATGGCCGCGACAGTCGACCCCTCATACCCATTGTACCCCATATTCTGCGTTCTATCATCTGTGTCGCTGCTCTTTGTGCTACTGACGAGCGTCATACGGCATAAATGGAACCTCGGCGTCACCTTCCTATGCTTCTGGCTCTTCTTCGAGAACCTCACTTACGCCGTCAACGCAGTCTTATGGTCGGATAACGTGGACGTCAAGCACTATGTTTACTGTGACATAGGTTTGCCATGTAGTATTTGGATGCACGAACAGAATGCTTACGATGTATATACTAGTATCCCGTTTGCAAATGATCACTTTCGTTGTGAAACCGATAGCGACTCTCATTATCACTCGCCGACTTTATTTAATCATCTGTCCGCGGTCCACGGACCCTCCTGACAAGGCAACTGTGCGGCGTCTCATCCGACGTCACGACGTAAAACTCATGTCTTCCATAGAGGCGATGGGACCTGGCCGTGGAATGGACGTTGGGACTGGGAATCCCTCTTCTAGTCGCGGGTCCTTTTTGTGAGTCCCCAAACACCGCATAGGCGATTCTGTGCGCTGAGATGTCACTCCGCATATCAGACTACGTGAATCAGAACGCTCGGTTCGAGATCTTGGAGGGTTTCGGGTGTACGAACACCATGCAAGGGTCGATCCTTGAGATCTTACTGGTCAGGTCATGGAGCATAATGCCTCCTTTGTTATCCGTCGCACTTTACTACTGTGAGTCCAACTGTCACTGTGTATTTGTGTAGATATCTGAAGTAGACTTCCGCATCAGCGAGGATGGCTCGAGTCTTCTATCACCATACGAAGGACGTGAACCGACTACTACGGGACAGCGCAACCGTCTCGCGCAAGCATTACCTCCGTGTTCTCGCTCTTGCCAGCCTCGACATTCTCCTTACATTACCCTTCGGCATAGTCAACATCACCCTGAGCACCATCGTTGCTGTGAATAAGAAGGATTTGCCTTTCTATCCGGGATGGCACAAAGTACACGATGACTGGACGCCGATGACCCATACATGGGCCGACATCAAGTCAATGGGCAGGTCTGCTCTTCCACAGGACTACTTCAGCAACTGGACATCTCCTATACTCGCCTTGGCAATATTTGCCTTGTTCGGCTTGACGACGGACGCGCGTACGTCGTACAAACGCATCTTCCACATTGCACGTGGGTGGTTCGGGCGCACGACACCTTCGAATGCGCGCCATGATCCGCATCCTCAAGTCAAGTTGGAGGAACGGACGAAGGAGGAAGTTGTGCTCGATATCAAGCAAGGGTGAGCGAATCAGTGATCGCTAGCGGCGACGCCACTCTGACTATGAAGCAGCAATTCGCCGACGAGCTCGGTGGACTTCGAGGTGGTGGTCCTGCCACAAGACCCCAACGCTGAAAGCCGAGATGATGTGAGAGTGCGCGGGTCGTTGGAGAAGCCCAAAGGGCTACATTGGGTTTCTGACGAAGGGTGCGTGTTTCAGCTGCTGCGCTACGTATATAACCTAATCTTCCTCCCATGATAGGAACGGTAGCCGTCGTGCTAGCTCGGAGATACAGGATGTTCACCCGCTCGCAATCTGATCCTTCGATCTCGCCTTACTATGTGTATGAGTAATATTGGTCGCTATCTGGTATTCCAGATGCTTTGACTTATAAGTCAGACATCGAACACCCCGAGAGGTTCACACAATGAAAGATTACGTCCTACTGATTGAAAGAAACTGCCAAGGGATTTGCCACGACTTGAAAGGTGTCCGGGTTGCGAGCAATAGAGATTCCAAGACCAGTCTGATATGTAGCAGAAACGGATTATGATACACAAGAAAACAGCGATTCAATGACACGGAACTGAACTAGCAATCAATGAACTACGATACGGTAAGCAAGAAGCAAAGCGAGTCTGCAAGCAATCACGACAAACAAACGGAATAAACATCTTGTCCTTCTCATGCACGTCCCACTACGACTTCCCATTCACCTGGTTCACAGACATGCTCTTCCTCAAATTCGTATTCGTGCGCGTACGCTTCGGACGGGGTCCCTCCGCAGGCACGTCCTCCATCGTCCGAGTGCGTTTCGCACCGCGCGTCGCCTTCCTCTTCCTACGCGTTTCCGGCGCAACGTCGTCCTCATTATCCAGTTCCTCTTGCGCCGCCTCCACATGGCCTGGAGCGAACTCTGCCGCATCCGGGTTCAGGCGACGAGAGGTGCGCGTACCGCGGCGCGTCGAGAGTGTGCGTTTGCGCGGGGACTTGACAGAAGACGCAGACGTCGACTGCGATCCAGCGTCGGATACAGGCGGGCGCGAAGCCTTTGGTTGGGGTGCAGCGCTTTCCGCCTCTGATTCTTCCTCGTGCGTGCTGTACCCATCAGCAACGCTAGACGCAGCCGAGCGCGAACCCGCACGGCGCACGAAGCCCGCAACGGAACCACCATCCGTACTTCCGCTAGGCGTACTTGCACGAGACTGATTCTGCGATGCACCTTTGCTCCCGCCAGACTGCGTCCGCACACGATCGAGCGTGCTCTTCCTCGCATACCGACGCCTCTTCTTGCGCGGCGGCTCCTCTTCCTCCCCAGGAAGATAAAACACTTCGTTCTCGCGGAGAAGGTCGACGCCGACGAGTTTGCGGAGATTGCCGACGAGGTACGCGTCAAGGTCGAGGTTCTCGATGTCTGGTAGCATGCGCGCGTGGTCAGCCATGGTGGCGAAGCCTTCGTCCCGGATGTCTTCTTCCTTGATCACTTTCGCGTCGCCCATTGAGCATCCCGGCACGACGAACTGCGCGCGACCGCCACCCTCGCGGGGGATGGAGATAGTATGGAAGCGGCAGTTTGCGCGGGTCACGGGTGTGTTCTTGCTGGGGATACGGCGGGGAGGCGCAGGGCGGGCTGCGCCATTCTCGGTCGAAGGCGGTGGTGCAGACGCAGACTGCATGGGCGGCGTAGAGGGCGCAGGTTCAGGCGATTCCGGCTCAGAGGCCGGTTCTTCGGAGGCAGCGCGTGAGCGTGAAGGCTCGGCGGGAGCGGCTTGAGGAATGACAGTGGCAACAATCTTGGTGCGCGCTTGAGCTTGCGCCGCCTGAGCCTGGGCGATGGTCTGAGGAAGGTTCGTCGGAGCAGCGCGAGGGCGGCCGTGTTGATGCATGATGAATTCGGTGTGTGCGTCAACTTGCACGAGTGGTGGGCGGCGATCATCGGTGTCGACGGATGAGACGGAGCCTGCACGCGAGCTGGGATCAAGTAGACCATGAACAAGTGCTGAGCTGGCATCGCTAGCGCCCTCGTCCTCCTCAACGATGGCCTTCGCTTTGCCCTTGCCCTTGGACTTCGGTGCGCCGTTCTTGCCGTTGACGGTCGTGGAAGATGCGGAGCGTGTGACGCGCGGTCGCGCTGGCTCGTCCGAAAGGCGCTTGCGCTTACGAGACTTCGAGCGCTCATCCGAATCCTCCGCAGATGGTGTGCTTTCCGGGCGCTCCTCGACGGCGGCGACCTCGGTCTTCTCCTCGTCGTCAGCAACTTCGGTCTGTTGCGACGCTGTCTGCTCTTTAGCCTCGCCGGGTGTAGCTTGTTCTTCGGCTCGTTCCTCCTCCTCGAGGAGCGGGAGTGCAGCGATGGGCGTCTTGTCAGCGTCCTCCGACTGCTCCTGTTCACCATTCAACAGGCTTTCATCCACAGGCGCAGGGGTAGCATCTCCAGCAAAGTCCTTAGAGACCGGCTTAGGCTCTTCCTCTTCCTTCTCTTCTGCCGTGTGCTCCTTCGGAACCGCAGCCTCGTCCTGAGGCTGAGGCCCCAATTGCGCAACACTATCACGATGATCAGTCAGATATACTGAGAGAGCGAGGAACGACACGTACAGCGCGACCTCATCCAACACAAGCCCATCATCCACAGACAACGGATCAAGCTTGTCCTCCTCCGACTTCTCACGCTCCGCCTCTTCCTCCTCCTCGGGCGTAGCATCACCTGAGCTCACAGCGCCCGGCGCGACAGTGCTCGCGTTGCCCATAAGCTTGAACGGGTCGCCAGCTTCCTCGATAAGTTTCGGATCAAGTCCCTTGAGGCCATCCTGCGCATCCCGGTCCTCGGTGACATCCTCCTGCGTAAGACCAAGCTCCTCGTCCATCTTCGCCTCTTGTACACCGACCTCCGTCTCGTCCGTTTCGAGCGCCGGATCATCTTCAACAGCCACGCTCTTGACCTCAGGCGCGTCTCCTTCAAGCGACACAGTGACGGTGTGTGGCTCAGGCTCGCTCACTGCCGCAGCAGCAGCGGCAGCCGTCTCGGGAGCTTCGTCGGGAAGGGAGAACGCTTCTGGTACGATGTCGGCGTCGGTAGGTTGGACTTCAGCTATGGAAGCCGCGTCCGCCTCAGCGGGGCCCGTATTGGCGAAGAATGCCTGCAGCGCGGCCAAATCCGCGTCGCTACTCTGAGCCTCCAACCCCTTGAACTCCGGCAAATCCTCGAACCCAGCAAACACGTCCGTGCCCGCGAACGCCTCTTCTTGCTGCTCCGGCGCCAGTTGCGGCTCTTGCTGCTCCAAACCCGGCTCTTGCGCGACGTGTTCAGCAGACTCCTTCGGAAGCGCAGGACTAGGCGCATCCTCCCCATCATCCTCATCAGCGCCCACATAAACCTCATGCGCGCCCCTCTCAACCTCCCTCATCGCAGCTCTCATCTCCTCCTTCTCCGCCGGCGTCGGCGAATGCTGATCATGGTGCCTCTCGACCACGGGCGACGGCGGGCGCTGCTCAACCACGGGTGAGTGCGGGCGTTCGACAGTGGGCGAGTCCTCGCGGCTCTGGTCTTTCGGACTGGTACTGGCGTCGCTGCCCTCGAGCGGCGTGAACAGCCCGCTGGCCTCGGATTTAGGCGTGAACAATCCGCTCGCGACGCGTCTTGGCATGGAGGTTCCATTTGCGGTCGTGGACTTGGGCGCCGCGAACGGCATGCCGGGCCTGCCGAAGACGTCTTCGCCGATCGCGCGGGCTGCGACGGGCGGGATGTAGGGCATGACGGGCGGCGGGACATGGTCATCCTGTGGCTGTTGACAAAAATCATGAGTACGCTGTGGAGGGCTGAGGGTATACATGGACTTACGGGCTCGACTTGAGCGACGCTTGTATCATCGGGCAACTCGTCTTCTTCCTCCTCTTCAACAGGCGACAGGCCCGGCTCTTTCACCTCACCCTCGCCAGGCTCCTCAACCTCCGCAGGACTAACAACGCTCTCAACCTCGTCCGCCTCCTCATCGTCCTCAACAACGAACGCCTTGTCAACCGTCCCGTCCGCGACCGCAACCGACTCTTCCCTTGCCGTACGCGCAGGTGAAGCGGCAGCTTCGGGTTCTTCAACAATGTACGCCGGAGAGGGCGCGACAGGCGATGGCTCAGCCGAGTATCCCATCGGCGCGCCTTCACCCAATGGGGCCGGCGCACCAGGATCGGTGTACATCCCGTCGTCCTCCTTATCGTCGTCCATCGCAACAGCTTCGTTCTCGACGTCCGGCGCAGTCGTCTCGAGCGGGTCTTCCTCGACCTTGGTCGGCGGTGCGGCCTCTT